>VWZN01014447.1:974517-1057681 GCA_013396955.1 Regulus satrapa | reverse complement strand
CAAAAAACCAATCCAAACCAAAAAACCCAAAAACAAACAAAAAAACAACAACAAAAAAAAGCCGACCCCAAAAAACGCCCAAACACGTTTGGCTAAAATACTTAATATGTTAAAAATGGTTTTCTGGTAACTTCCTTATTTTCAAATATCTGATTGAAATATCCATATCTTAGATCCTGACTCTCATCCATTTCATTTCTGCTCCGGAAAAGGAATTGAAAGGAGATGAGGGATCATGTTTTTAATGAAAACATTTAGAAGTTTTTCTCTTCAGATTGGACTGGCAAGCCCAATTATCATGAAGTTGTTACTCAGGGGAAAGTGGGAGTCACTACCTAAGGGAGCCTCTTGGTATTTTCAGCATTAGAGGTGGGAAAAAAGTCCCTCCCTTGATAATGAAGGAAAACTGCTATGTTGTGTGGTTACTGATGGCAGTGGGCTTGAGTGCAGCCCTTGTGCAGGATTAATGCAGTTAATAGAACTTTCTCTCCTATTTTGTTCATTTGTCATAAGGCTAAGGGAGGAGTGTGGGGCCTTCAGGTAGCTCTAATAAAGGGAGTCTTGTAATTACCTATAATTGACATGAAATGAAAGAAGATGTAGCCTAGAGCCCTATAAATTATGATCAGTTAAGCTGATCTCTGGAAGGAAATTTGCAGCACTTGCCCTTTTTTTGGTGGCTCCAAAACTAGAACACGGGGAAGGGAAGTTATCATTTTTAGGCTTTAGATTTGGACTTATTGTAGCACTTCCAAATCTTCTGTCAATACTGGCGTGATGTTGCATTCATTAAAAAATGCACGACCTTTTAAAATATCCATCTGTTATATAAATAAAAATAATGCAGCCCTATATTTTTAAGGTATGCTAATCCTGCATGGCCATGGTCTAATTATCAAATGATTTCATGCTACCCTGGTGGCAGGCAACATCCAGACCACTGAACACTTGCTATGGATCTCTCATTAAATCCCTCTTGCACAGTTTCATTCATAAATTTACCATGGCTTTTAAAACAAAATAGTTTGATGCTTATACAGCAATATCAAATAAGAGCAGTGTGTTTCTAGAATGCATCAACATTTTTCAGATGCTCCACTTCATGCATGACTGAGTAACGGGTGGCAAACTCCGTTATTGCTGCCTTTTACCTTGCGTGGAAGCCTTGCTGCTGGTGGGGAGAGCATGGTGGTTTGTCACCCCAAGATGGGATTCCCTGGGTGTCATCTTTGTGGAGCTGGGATATTCTGCTTTCTGCACCAAACTTCATTTTGAAAATAGGTGCCCCAGATTGGTTATCAACATTCCTGATCCACACCCTGCTCCTTTCTGGCGATGTTAGAGCTAGAACAGAGGTGCTGGGATGCTCATGGTACTTGCCTTCTCTCATGTTCCTCCTGTGCCTGCTCCCAAGTGAAATATAGTGCCTTAGGGCTTTGGAAACATGTAATGTTAAACTTGGACAGCCAAAACGCAAAGGAAATTGTGGGTCTGTTAGTTACATTGTTAATTTAACTTCAGAAAGGCTTGGAAATTACTTGTGGAAGTGGCTTCTGGAAGTGTTAGCTTATTTCCATATGGCAATTTTTAACTTTTGAATTCAGTGCAAATGGTTTATTCCCAAGTAACTGTACGATTAATGCCATTAATGGTGGTATTATTTAAAACAGAATTAAAGTATTTCTGCAGATTTACCTTAGACTGCAATTTACCCTAAATTATTCTGTGCCATCTGTGCCAGCTTAGTGCCATCTGCTCTTTTCCAAGACAAGTTCTACAGCTTAAGAAATCATCCTTCTGTCTTGTGACTTGGAGTACTCCAGTAGTATCACTTCCTTGGGCTTGCACCATCCCTCATTGTGTATTTTTAAAAGCAGTATGAATTCTGTTGCTCTATTCCCCATGATGTCTCAAAGCACTGCTGGGCTGGAAATAAAGAGAATTGTCTCTTCTACTGTGTGAGGGCTGGTAGAGAGCCAGATAGCAGGACATGAGTCATGGGGGTGACAAAGAAGAGCCTGTGACCTGCCAAGGACAGATCAAAGCATCCTCAGCAAATTTGCAGATGACATCAAGCTAAGGGGTGTGGTGGACACAGGTGAAGGACAGGAGACCATCCAGAGGGATCTGGACAAGCTCGAGAAGCTGGTCCATGGGAACCTCATGAAGTTTAACAAGACCAAGTGCTGATGCTGCACCTGGGTCAGGACATCCCCACAGGCTGGGGCGAAAGGGTGGAGAGCAGCTCTGCCAGAGGAATTTGGGGGTGCTGTGGGTGAGAGGCTGGACGTGACCCAGCCATGGGCACTCCCAGCCCAGAGAGCCAAATGTGTCCTGGGCTGCATCCAGAGCCCCGTGGGCAGCAGGGCAGGGAGGGGATTCTGCCCCTCTGCTCTGCTCTGCTCAGACCCCACCTGCAGGGCTGCATCAGCTCTCGGCTCCCAGCACAGGAAGGACACGGAGCTGCTGGAGCCAGTCCAGAGGAGGCCACCAAGATGGTCAGAGGGATGGAGCACCTCTTCTACAAGGAATGGCAGAGAGAATTTGTTTTGTTCAGACTGGAAAAGAGACAGATCTGAGAAGGTGACAAGGCACTGGTAGAGGTTGTCCAGAGAAGCTGTGGATGCCCCATCCCTGGCAGTGTTCAAGCCCAGGTGGAATGGGCGTCTGAGCAGCCTGGTCTAGTGGAAGGTATCCCATGGCAAGGAGGTTGGAATGAGATGATGATGATCCCTTTCAACCCAAACCATTCTGTGATTCTATGATTCACTGATGGTAGCAAACTACACCAGTGGTCATGTAGCTGGGGGCTGTCTGGGAGGGGGAGCATACGGAGAGATGTGACTGTGAATTTGAATTAATTTCCTATCCATGCTGCATTTTTTCCTCCTGTTTGATGAAAGGTTTACCACTTCCAGTATTTCATCAGTACTTTCAGTTCAAATCTCCTCGTATAGCTAATAATATTTTGTCAACCTTTTAAGTTTACCCCAAACTGCTTCAAATAAAAATAAAAAAGTACCACAGGAGTGATTTGCATCAGTGTGCTACCAGCATCCCTGTCTTCCTGCTAATGTTAAATGAATTATTTTTCCTCTTCACTGGCAGAGATTATTCTGATTTAAGTATTTGTATTAATTTGAAAATTTCAGTGAGTTGTGTGCTTACTCACCAAAGTATGTGACTTGCTCAGTGCTTACAGAGCTTGTTTTTGTTACCAGGTCATTTGAAGTTCAAAGCAGCTGAAGATCTTTCCAGCAGTCTTTGAGACACTGCTATTCTCTGTGCAAGAGAAGCCTTAGCCAGAGTAATTGAGAAATGTTTTTTGAAAGTGGAATATTTGGTAGCACACACTGCAAACTTAGGGAGGACAATGTCCATTACAGAAAATTTCTGTCCAAATTACTTGCTTGTCTAAACTGTAAACTTTCAAAAGAAGAACTTTTACAAGGAAGGCTTCTGGGTGAATTATATGGGGGTGGGCTGCTGCCACCAGCTCTAGCAAATAGTAATACCTGGAGTAATAATGAATGTGCAGCTGAAATTTGTGTTACTTGCTCTCCCATAAATTAAGCACCTATGGCTAAGTTAACCCAGTACTTACAATAAACAAGTAACTGAAAAGGCTCCTGCAAAGAGGGAAACTGAAAAATGCATTTCAATTTGGTGATTTGGTTATACTTGAAGTGTACATAGACTGTGTGTATTCCATGTGCATATATATTACATACATGTATCCAGTGGTATATGTGATACTGGTGGCCAACAACAGCACTCAGTGTTCAAAAATGTTTTCTCTTCATACCTGTTCAATATTCCATTTAAGCACCATTCATTTTATATATGACTGTTTGTGTAGGAAGGTAAAATCAGATATTGAAATCTAATATTGTGTATTAATAGGTTATTTATTCGAAGCACTGGTTACTAATTGGATTTTCAGTTCACTGACCTTGTCACATCTCTGCTGAGTTAAATATCTTAAGAATATTTCTCAATGGCCAAATCTCCTATTTAAAATTCTAATGTATTTTACATAACATAAGAAGTTTTTAGTACCAGAAAAATTCCATTTTCCTCAGTCCAGTTTCAGGTTCCTAACCTGATTTTCTGGGCTTAATCCTCTTCCTGTTGAAATCAATAAGTACATTGTAATATAATGATTCATGTTCAAGGTTCAACCATAGAAAATTAAGGCTACATGCTGATTTTACTGCCATTGTAGAAAGATGATATCTTAAAATGTGTAAAAGCACAATAAACTCTTTAACTCTTTCAGACCTGTTTTTTTTTTTTTTTTTTCCTGTTCAGAGAGTCTGTACACTTGAAAATGGATCTTTGTTTCAGACCTAGTGATGGCAAGGAGATAAAAGCTGAGATGCTATTTTGATAGGAATTTCTTTTGTTGTTTCAGATGCTTTGTAGTGGGACAGTCCCCACTTTCCTTAACTAATGTGTGTTAAGCAAGACTAAAAGGAAGTAAAAACCAAGTAGAGCACCTGTTATTGTTTTGATAGGAAACAATACAATTAACACTGTGGAATTGTTGAGCTTTGATTTGTTTAACTCTTTGAGAGGTGTGGAGAAGCAGCCCCTGTCGCTGAAATGTACTGGGTGTGCTGGGAAGGTTTGGGCGCCCTGTTGTCACTGAACAAGGCCTGGTGGCATCTTGTGTGCTCTGCACAGAGCTCCCCTGGTTAAGAGGGTCCTGTCAGATGTTGGTGAATCCAAAGGTGACTATTTCAAAATGGGCTCTGATGTACTTCAGGCTGTCCTCAAATGGCTCTTCTGGAAGTTGCAAGTGGCTCCTTTTCTGCTTTGCTGCATCACGTGCATGAGAACAACAGGGATATCAGAAAGGTGAATTCTGCCTTTGGCTGCCCCAGTTGGAGTATCCACTGCTCCCTGTGGATGTGCATGTGAGGAGCCTCTCCCACTGCTTTCCACCAGAGGTGTCCATGAAGGTCATTAAAATCCTGATGCTCCTTCCTGGGAATAAAAGTCATTATACTTTCTATAGCTTCTGCTTCTTAAATATAAAACTACCTGTTAATGGAACAAATGCACCTAAAGCATGAACTTCTGGCTCTTTGTCATCCCAGTGGAACAAACAATTTATTTTTAACTCCAAAGTCCCTAGGAGAGGGAAGAAAAAAAAAATGCATCTCCATCTCTTCCCTCTTCCTCACCCCAGAAGACTTTCTTAGGAAGTGAAACCATTTCCATTAGGTTTCCAGTCTCATTCAAGCACAGTGATTTCCCCGCAGCTGCTGAAGTCTCATGTCCCTTTCTGCCTTCTGACATGTTCCTTGGTGAAAGACAGCCTTTCCCTTTGCTGTTTGTGGACATTCTGTCCCTCTCCCTGCTTTTGGGACCTTGTATGGAAATGCAGAATCTGGAAATGGGAGTCTGTGCCAGGTGTTTGGGGGCCCGTTTTTTGTACAGAGGGAGACTGAGACTGACAGAATGAGAGATGTAGGCTTTTTATAGCATGGAGGCTTCTGGGAAACTGTGGAGTGATCAAAGAATATTTCCACAAGTGGAAATAAGTATTTTCACAAGTGTAGTGTCCAGAAAATCTTAGTCTGAGAATAAATGGTAAAGTACATGAAGTTTGTACGAAGACTGATTCCAATTCCAGTGTGTTCATTATAGGATAAGATACTACTTTTCTGAATCATCTGATTCACCATTAAAGGACTGAAAGATTGCAGATTGTTCCTCCCATCCCCAGATTATTATGTTTATTGAATCAGAAAAGACAAAATTATTATTTTTTAGAAAAACACTGGCTGGTTCCTGTTAGACCAGTGCAATTTAACTGAGGAGAAAAAGGCTTGAAAAGGTAGAAGGCAGAATAGATACAGCTTTGTCTCCTTGCAGATGTTCTTCTCTGGTGGTACAATAATGGACTTGGCAGTTTTGGCAAAGGTGGTGGGTACTACCAGGTCAGAAGATATTCCCTGTTCCATACTTCCCAGGGAAAAGGAAACTATTCCAAAGCAGTGCTAGCAGGACTGGTGCCTCCCAATGTCTCAGACTTCTTGAAATGCTGTAGTGGAAGGCAGTGATGGGAAAAGTTGAAGAATTTTCTCTAGCTCATACGGTACAAAAGAATACTAATACAAATGTGCTTTGTTTTGGTGTTGGTTGGTTTTTTGGGATCTGGTTTGTTTTTCGTTTTGCTTGGGATTTTTTTAAGAGACCTAGACATGGTCTACTGGTTTTCATGGTCTCTTAAGGGAGAAATCTGTACATTGCCTGCAGATATTGCAGGCAGCCTCAAACACTGAGTGGCAGGACTATGTGATGACATAAAAACAGACTGAGACTCTAACATCAGAGGCACAACTGACATTTTATTTTCAAATATGCTTTCAAGTTCATAAGTGACTACTATACCAGAGAGAATGAGTTTGTGCTTTTTTTCTTTGGCAGGTAGACATTCTGTCTTTTTTGGTAGTGTGGAAGGAAGATTGTTTCAAGGAGCTGGTTGGTGTTCGTACTTTGCTTTCTGGACCAAAGCAAATCGACTTATTTTTAGATTGGTTTTTGATGTGGCTGTAGGCTGCCAGTACACTTCAGGAATTTGTGTTGCATAGTTTTCCCAGCAATATCTAACCCTTGACTCCTAGGAGTGTAATACAATATACGTTCTAGATATAAACATCACAGTGATAATGCAACTTGGGATCACAGTGAAAGTTATGGAACAAATGGAAACACTTCCTAGAAAGATGCTATAGCTTGTACGTGCAAAAGCTTTGGTTAATTAATGCGTAGTGATATCCTTACTTATATTAGGTAAGATTTTGAAACTATAAGATGTATGCAAATAGCTCAAAGTTAGGGATAATGAGTATTATGAATGGAAGAGTGGCCTAAAAATTAAATACAGGATTATCTGGGTGTATGAAGTATTTAGCTCCACACAAGGCAGTCAACGTGTTGCCAAATTACATTGTGGCACTGAACATGGAGGATCACAAGTACTTTTATCAGGGCAGCTTATGATTAGAAAAGTTGAAAACTACTTTAGACTGTTTTTTTTCCATTGGTAAGAATTGTTTTAGGGTTTGTTTTATAGTTTGGGATTTTCTTCTGTTTGCTTGTTTGTTTTTTTAAAAAAGAAGCCGCTTTCATTTTTGTCTTGACAGCTGGAATATAATTTCTGACTTTGAGGAGGGTATTGCTAGTGTGCTTTCTGCTTTTAAAAAAATGTCTTCCTAAATCTATCCTGTATTTGGCTGTCTGTTGGTATCTACAGATGAGATTTTAGCTGTCTTTAAAAAAACCTAGGAGACTGATTAATAGGCGCACTAAGAGGGATGCCTATGAAGAGATATGAATATATATTCAGTTTAGTATATATATTTTTTTTAAATGGAATTTCTTATGGTTCAGGTTTTCAATTGACATGTGTTTTCAGACCTTTTTATAGGCATCCAGTTACAAGTGAAGAGCTGGAGAAGGCATGAAATTTCCCCTCAAGTCCTATTTGAAGTTAGACTGAAGATACATATTTTAGTTGCACAAATGCATTGATGATGTTAGAACAGGGAACTCTCCATGGCCGGGGTCCCATTAAGGTATCTTTCAATTATTTTAATTCTTGGTTTAGCTTTATTACTTGCAGATTCATGGTTTGTATAATGGGTGTGTTTGTGCAGGAGTTAGGTATGTCAACTTCTCATTTATTGTGATGCTTTAAATAGAGAGGAGAACTTAGAGGGGAGTGAGCCAGAACCTCTGCTCTTGAAAATGGATAGGGCTGTTTGTAGTAGCAGAGGATTTGCTGCAGTGTCAAAGTGCAGGAACTGGAGTTCAGAGCAGGAGTGAAAAGGTAGTACTTGGATCCCAGCCAGAGGCAGGCAAAGCACTGTTACATGAGGTACATGTAAAAGCCTCTTTGCATTGAAAATGTCTGCATTAAAGGAAAACATAAAGGGAGAAAAACAGAAGATGAAAGGAAATTTACTTCATAGCTGGAATGTAGGTCTTGAAGGTCCATAGAGCTATGTCTTCCTTATAACTTAGATTTGTGAAAAGTTGGTAACTCATTGAACCTGTATCCACAGCTTTGTTTTTGTCTTTCCCTTAGCTGGTTCCTCACCTGAACAGCCAGCAGTCGGCTGATGACTGTGCTTGCTGCCTGCACTTAGATTTATTTCTGTAGCTGCAGTGTTGCTGGAGTGATGCTTACAAATTTAGAGGTGGAAATGTTTCTTTGGATTGTCTTTGGCTTTGATGCTCCTTCATCTCCTGTAAATGCCAAGATAAGTATGCTGACAGCCAAGACATGCTTGGCATAATTACTGTAGAGTTAGCTCAAGAAGGGTGCTGGAAGACTTCTGGGAGCTTACTGCAGCAGGATGCAAGAAGGGAACATGGCAAAGAGGGACTGGAGCCATCAGTCCTGCATGCAGTCATCCCCGTGAGGTGGATGTTGTCCCCTAAGGGATAGGTAGCTAGTGGCAGATGTAATTTGTGGAAAACAAGAAGTGGTCAAAGAAAACCAGCCTGTGAGTGCAAATGGATGGACCTTCTGATAAATTATTACCAGGAAGAAGTCACTGCTGATATTGAAACTGTCTCCATTACTGGGTTTATAAACGCTTTTGGTAAATAAGAGGTTAATAACTCTGTTTATTGTAAGAAAAGGCTCCTGCCCTGGGATACACACACTTCACTGTACTCAGATAATCCCTGGAGCAAGGAGGTTTAAGGTAATTTGTGTTGCAGCTGTCCTTTCCTGGAACATGAGCAAATTCTCCTGCACATGGTCAGCTGCAAGAACAAATGTCTATAGCAAATGAAAAAACAAGACGTTCAACCGCAGCCTTCTGCACTTCCAAGAGGGGCACGTGAGCTGGGCTGTTGCTCCTGCCGGCATCAAACTCCACAGCACGAAAGGGTTTAGCATACGGCTTACGGCCAAGTGGGAGCAACGTGTCAGTGGTGAGGGAGGAATGCTGGTGATGGAGACCCAACTGATTGACATACAGTGGCCATAAAGTCATAGTGAATCTATTGTTTTGCCAGAAGGAAGCAGGATTAGAAAATGTATAATCATTACAATCCCTGCACTATACAGCATCAAGTGATGGTTGCTCTCCCATTGCTGGTGCGGCTCATACTTGTCTTAATCCAAATGAAGTCTGTACTTGGGTGAAATCTTTTTACGCTCCATGTGGTTCAAGCCATACCCATTTCTGCATTTTAGCCAAGGAATGCTTCTATGGCACTGCAGAATTTAGCTCAGTATTTCCAAGGAGATGCTTTCTCTGTTGTGTTGCTGCAGACACCCCCACGCTGCAAGTGCCAAGTTCAGAAATTATGATCTGGGATCTCATTCCTGATATAACTGTTAACAAAAAAATCTACCTAACCAAGAGAAGAAGAATCCAGTTCTCTAGAACACTTATCTTTTATCTACAAGGAGATGAAAGTAAAAACAGATGAGAATGTGATTAATAGCTGGAGGTCAAACTAGTTCCTGATCAAACTGAGCTGAAGGATAAAAGTTGCATTTTTCAGAAGCTTGAATGGCCTGAAGAAGGTTGAGGGGTAAACGGTATATGCAGCCACACCTTCAGTTCCTTTCTAATTGACAGACAAAACAATGGAAATACCCAAGTCTGCTGCATTTTTTGACACCTCTTAAGAGATGCAAAACTTCTGTGTTTGGATTATATGTTGTCCTAAATATAAGAGTTTAGAGTTCTGCCATCTCACTTGCCTTGCTGGATGAGCTATGAGTCTGATTGACTCTCTTTGCACAGGATACAGAGGTCTACATCAGCACAAATCACATTTCTTCCTCCCAAGCAGACACAATGGAGAGAAACCCGCAAAGAATTTCCTGCTAAGTCTCTGAAATAGCTTCAGAGGGTTTTTATGGGATGAATGAAAATGTTAGTGAAATATTGGAGTGGATACATGATGGATGCTTCTCACAGTTGATGCTGATGTGCACTGTCTGTGTTGTCATATAGGGTTTGACCTGAAGGTGACTTCTGGCTGCTTCATTTACTGATGTTGTTTTTATGATGTCTTTATATTGTAACACAATATCTTTTGTAATTGAACTGTGGTTGGTTTTCTTTCTGAGTGCTGGTGATACTGAGAGGATGGAACAGGTAGAACACGCACTCCTGCTGGGATGGGAGAAGATCTGCCAGAGAACAGCAATGGCAAGTCCATACTGGTTGATGTCTGGGTTCATCTTACTCTTGATGCTCAAGAACAGCACGTGTTCTTTCTTTGTAGGGAGATACAGACTGCATGAGAGGATGTGAAGTGGTTCCTTTATGTCCATAACAGGGGGGAACTAAAATTCCTGATTCCTTTCTGTTTTACACTTTACTCAGAGCTGAGGTACCTGTGGAAAAGGCATTTACTACCTAAGGACTGCACCTACACTGGAGTACTACCTGATGTGGGATTGGGAACGCGCTGCTGGAATGGAGCCTGCAGCTGCTCAGAGACTGCCTGACAGTGGTGATTCAATCTTTTTCTTTTTCTTTTCTTTTTTTTTTTCTAAAAAAGGTGGAGGAGTTTGATAAACTACAGGCTTTAGACTAAAATAGTGACATATTTTATATAAATTACTTTATATCTACTTCCATTTTTATGAAATAGGATTATTTTTAACTAGATTAGCAAATTTTTAAGGCTGGTGTGTGTTCATGACTACCCTGAGCTGTATATAGGAGGCCTTTTTGTTCAATGTGGCCAGTACTTGCCTTTTACATAAGCAAGATAAGGGCTGTCACAGATCATGTGAAGAGTGAAAATAGTGGGGTTTTGCATACGATTTTAAGAGCTTGGAAAGTTACTCTTTCAGTTTACAGTGGAAAAAAAATAATTAAGCTTTCTGTTGAGGAAAGATTTGAGTAAGTTATTAAACCACTTTGTTCTCGGAAAAATCTTCCAAATGTTTATCCTTGAGTTTCCCTTTTTCTATTCACACTGTCTGGATCAGCAACACTGAAAATTCCAATATAATTTCAAAGTAAAGTTAGGCATTCCTCCTTCTTAGGAAGTTAAGATATTTTGATGTGAATTAAGTTTCAGCATCTTAATCCAAATCTTTGTTGTCAGACTTAGTTTTTTCCCAAAAGCCTTCACTTTAAAATATCCCTCAGTTCAAATGGGAGATAGACAAGATGAACTTATTTTGAGTAAATTTTAGCAACAGTTGATTTTTTTATGCTGGAATGAGAAGCTGACAACATGAACAGTACATGACAAAAATCTCATGAAGTGATGTATGTGCTGTTTTGGGGTTTATGGTGTGGGAATACAAGTGTTGAAGATAAAGCTGCAATATCTCAGTCATTTGATTTAGGATGAAGCTTGTTTTTGCATTAATTGGTTGTACTTAATTTTGAAGTTTATCTTTCTGGGTTTCTTTTTTTCAGTTTGGCACTCGTAGCTTGGAATAAGGAATTTCTCTTAATGTTTATTTGGAAGGCTGAATTTGATTGAAACACAGAGCAGTTCCTTTGTTTAAATTGTGTTGTCCTGGGCGAATACCAGCATAAATCTGGACCTGAGCTTTTTGGAAAAGTCTCCTCTTCTTTGACCTCTCATTAAAATGGAGCCAGGCTACCTGCTCCACTAAGAAATTCTGTCATGGAAGTGGCTGTTGAGATCCTTGACTAGAAGAAGGAAGGCAAGAATCAGGCTTCAAATTAATTATTCTGATCAGGCACAAAAGCCCTGAAATGGCAAAAAAAAAAAAAAAAGGCAGAAAAGGGGAACTGGAAGGAGCATCCCTGGGTTTTATGCAAGCGGCTCAAGCAGCTGAGATGATGCTGGGAAGGGTTAACTCAGCAGCAGCTGGCCACCAGCGCTTGGTCCTTATCTCACTCTTATCCTCTGCTATTAACTGGCCACAATTACAGACCATATCGATTACTGCCATCTGTTTCGTGCTGAGGCGCTGGTGGGAGCGCAGCCAGCACTGGGATTAGGGGCAGAAAGGCCGGGATGACCAAAGGCCTCAGCGGCGCTGCGCAGGGCTCCGCGGCCGGCGGGGCCGGCCACAGCCCTGACAGCTGCGCAGAATTAAGCGGAAAGATAAACTGTGAAGGCGGTTTCAAAGCTGCTGCAGAGGAAGGAAATGCATTTCTGCCTGCAGCAGTAATGCAGGAGGGGTTGTGCAGAGAGGGCTGAGGCGTGCGGCGAAGCTGGGCCGTGGTGGGCTGTGTTTTGGGCAGCCTTCAGCTTCTGCTGCGTCTTGGTGGTGACACAGGCCAAGCCCCCCAGCAAGAGCAAACAGCAGCAAAGCTATGGAGGGATACTGAGCATGGGGAACAGGAGGGGGAAACCATCTCAGACTGAAATACTCCTTCAATTTACCCTTTAATGCCCCCACAGATGACTTTTGGAGCAGAAATCACCAGCTGGGCTCACACAGAAATCAGGGACTGCCTCAATCACCACAACGTGTGACCAGGGAAGGTACCACATTACAGTTCTGATTAGCAGTATTTTAGAAGAAATAGGACTTCTGATGAATATGAATTGACTGCAAAGCTATCTTTCTAAACTTCCCAAATGTTAGACCATCCTGCAGTAATGTGAGAAAGGAAACATTTTCAGTGTGATACCAGGGATTCAAGAATCATTACAGCTCAACAGCTGTACTTTGATTCTAAATTTTACTAAGACCAGATTAATTAAATTATCCCAAAGTACAATATACTGCCAAAATAAGGCTCTCTAGTATTTATTATTTTAGGTAAATTAAATTAAGGATAATACAGAATTAAATGTTGGAAAATTAATGCTTAACTGATATTTAATATACTTTCTTAATTTTTAATTAATACACGGTAGTCAATATTACAAGGATTAACATCAATAGAGAAGCAAATCTAATTATTTTTAGCACACAAGTTAGAGAAATAACTAGAGGTGCTTTTTATTTGGAAAGCCGCTCTTCCCCTTTTTCTATTCCTGATAAACTTGAGTAACAAATGGTGGACAGAGAAAATCACATTGTTATGCCTTTTGACTTTTTAATTATTTCAAGTGAGTTGATGCTTTTTGGATCAGGGACTGATGCCTTTAACACAAATCTGGGCTCTAGATTTGGAAGCAGCAGGGAATAATTTTTTGTTGTGGGGTTTATCTTCCTCTGTAAATGCCTACAATTTCACTTAATACTGAGAATAAGATCTACATTAGAAGCAAATTTAAGTTGCTGTTGCAAGTCAATAGTATTAATTTGACATGTAACTACCTTCTTGTTCTGTAGCTAAGTAGTGATAAGTCATTATTGCAATACTGAGCATTGGCAAATATTCAGACTTACCTGCCTGCAATATTTTAAACTGAAGGATGTAATAGGTTCCTAGGCCTTCACATCAACTTCCTTTCTTCTATCCTGTTCCAGGTAATTGCTGAAATAATGTGTGTGTGGTTTATGCTATAGAATTACATTATTATTAGTAGTAGTAGTACTACTATTATTTCTGTGCCCAAATGGGATGTAAAGTAGTCCAACATTCATATGGAAATGTTCAGGTAGGTTGAGAGTAACCTTTTACACCCTTGTATGTGAATGAAAGCTGATGTGGTTGAATGTTCAGGTCCCTTGAGATTCATGGTTAATCTACCAAGAGAAGTCATAATGTAATGGTAATATTTTCCACCTGTTGAAATCAGTTTATTAATTTTAAAACTTTGTACCTTCTTTTTTTGACTATTCATGTAGCAATACTAGTGTGCCCTTCACTTTAGTAAAAGGCACAGAGGAATACTGGTATTATATCCCTTTAGCTCCTGGAATATGGCTCTGTCAGAATTTCTTCCAGCGTGATTAAAAGATGTGAAGAGTTGAGCACAGAAAGTTATGCCATCTACACAAGGGCATGTCTTAGGCTCCTGTTGTACCCAAGGCTGAAATTTAAACTCTTCAGACATTTTTTTTTTTATATTCACCTATTTGATCATTACTCTCTTAATATGCCTCCAGCTATGCGAGAGCTGCATTCCAGAGCTTTGTTGTACAGTGGAAACATCAAACTCATGAATGCAAGAAAGAACGTGATTATGTGATGGTTCATGGTCTGCCTGACAGTAATAAAACGAAAAGCTGTCCCCTCCTTCAGTATTTTACTGGAACTTTCACTTGCAAGAGGCAGAAATCTTTAAATACTATAGTTTGTGGAAAGAGCCTTTACTTAGTTGACGGTGCCGATGGGCATTGAATAAAAAGCAGCTGGAGGTCCCAGTCCAGGGGGGCCAGACGGAGCTGTTGGTGCTCTCTGGGTGTGGGGAGAACTGATTAATGCCTGCACTGCCAAAACTAATTAACACCCACACTGCTTCCAGGGTGGCAGCATCTCACAGCCTGGGGCTCACCGTAGAGTGGAGGAGTGGAAATGATTTGTGAGTGACTGGAGAGTTCACGGGTAGAATTGATTTGTGAGTGACTGGAGAGTTCAGGAGTGGAAATGATTTGTGAGTGACTGGAGAGTTCCTGGTTCTCAACACTCTTCCTTCACAAGATGTAACTTGGGGCTGTGTAAACGGGGCTGCGGCTCCTGCAGTGGCTTTGCCCAGAGTGAGTGATGGCAGCACCCAGGGGAAATAAACAGCGGTGTCACATTGTCTCATTCTTTTACTGTTTGGCTGTTCTCTTCAATCCCCCGGTCCTGTAGCAAGCGAGGACTAAGCTTTCTTGCAGTGAAATCAAACCATGGAAGGTGCTGAGGTGGTTCTGAGCGCTGTCTGTACTGCCATAGCTCATACGAGTGCTGAGTGGGGGAAAGGGGAGCTGAAATAATGTTCTTGAATACTTTTCCTGGGAAGGTGCATAAGGCAACACAGGTCCTTCCCCCAGCTCAACACCACCAGCCTTGTGAGGGAGCTGCAGCCTTGGAGCAGACTTTGAGCTGGGCGCTTGCTGCAGGTCCACCCCCGTGGCGCAGGGCAAAGATATCCGTGTTCAATAAGGTGTTCAACATTGGCCAGCCTTCTTCAGCTGTAAGGCAGGAACAGCACTTCCACAAGCCATGGACCATGAAACACCATCTCTCCTTGCCCTAGCAAAGGTATCTGGTTACTTTTCCAGAGGATGACATGGACTGATGCTGCACTTTGCTAGATAGATGGGGCTGAGCTGACACCCCCTCACCCCCACAAATGCTTAATGCCTCTTAACTAAGGGGAGTCACTTCTAAACTGCAGAAGATGTATGGCTGCAGGCTGGAACCAATGGATTTGTTTTCAATTTATCTTTTGGGCATGGAGGCGCTCCAGATTGTGTGTTCTGGTAGTAGGCAAAAGAAACCTCATTTGTTATCTCATTCTATTTTTCAAAAGACTTGTGCATGATATTTGAGATATTTAAAGCAATTTTTTGAGTTAAAAAAATATGTTCAGTTTCTTTAGAAATATTGCTACATTGTTAGGGATCATCAGGGCATCAGAGAGCAAGAGGTCTAAAATTTTAGTAGTGGAAAAATTAACGTACACTTGTGAAAATTAATGGTAATAATATGGTGTAATGGGATAACTTCACCTTAAGTTTGTCTTTTAAAAAGCTTCTCAAATTTTCATAAATTATGCTTTAACAACAGACACTGTAGTTTGAATACAATATGAAAACTGAAACAGGGTTTCAAATTTAATCTCACTCAGATTTCTTTTTAATCTTCCCCCACAACTGACTTTCCACTTGAGGAAGAAAGTGAATGATTATTTATCTGTTTTTATTTTGTTTTGGTTTGTTTTTTAAAATACTAATACCAACTAAAATGATCAACCTATAAAACTGGTCTTAATTCAAGACCTGGAAATTATAAGGCTTTGAGTAAATTACTGCTAAATTTAGGTCACTTTCTTGGTTACAAGTTTGTTTCTCTGTGTTTTGGTTTGGGGTTGGTTTTTGCTGTCATAGTGAACAATGGTTGAGGTGAAATGTTAATTATATTGCATTACAAGGCAGTTTCTTCAGCAAGAAATTCAGAGCCAAAAGCAGGGACTGTAGAGGGGGAATGATTGGAGGCAGTGTGGAGTCCGCCCTGGATGCCCTATTTACACGAGTCTGGTGGGGTAGGTGAGTGTAATGATGGAGCTGATGCATGTGTTATTCAAGCATGTTATTCATCCCATTTTATAGCTTTTTAGACAGTTAAGTTGCTATATTAGAATGAAAAGTAAATCTTGGCTGACATGAAAATAACTCTTAGCAGTGAAACCTGAAAAAGAAATTGTTATCCTTTATTCAATGAGTGTTGACAACTTCAAGACTTTGAAATCCAAGTTCATCCTTCCCCACAGCAGAGAGGAGAGTATATATTAGACTAATCAAACCTGCTGCCCCTTGTTCTGTTGAAAAATGAGAAATTGAAGGCTTTTAATCCAAAAGGGTTTTGGTAAAATCAAAGCTTAACTATAAATAAATAAATAAATAAATAAATGTAAAATCAAGAGGCTCTTAGAACCATTGCCTTTCAATAGGGCAAATAAACCTGTATATCCCTGGTAAATATTCCTAAGCAAATGCAAGTTGGCTATGGTTTCTCTTCTAATGCCAGCATGACTTTGCATTATTTTTAAATTTTTGTGGTAGGAATACCTGACATTTGGTGACTTCTCCCATTTTCTCACACCTGTATTCAGCCTTGTGCCATATGGCTGCAGCATGAGTAGCCTGTGAGTTCTGTGACTATCCTGATAACGCAGACTGCATTCTGCACTCTTGTGAAGACCTCCTTTGATAATACTGGAATTTCTGTGTGGCTTATGGGAAATTATAATATTTGTTGTCGTGGTGGCGTTTCCTGCATGAGCTGACACTTTGCATGCTCTTGGCTTGATGTGCTGGGATGAAGCGATAAAGTTAAGGCAAAGGACAAGGAGGAATGGTTTTAAGCTGCAATAGAGTAGACTCAAACTGCATATAAGGAAGAAATTTTTTAGGATGATGAAACACTGTAACAGGTTTCCCAGAGAGGGGGTAGATGCCTCATCCCTGGTAACATTCAAGGTCAGGTTGGATAGGGCTCTGAGCAACCTGATCTAGTTGAAAATGTCCCTGGTTATTACGGTGGGATTGGGCTAGATGACCTTTAATAATCTCTTCCACCTAAAATGACTCTATGAGATAGCAGATCCAGCCTATGGATGAGAAGAATTCCCTTCACATGCTTCATCATATGTTCAAACACTTCTATTTCTAGGTGTTAATGAGAGAACAAACAATGGTATGAACCCAGAAACAGTTCCTTGCAGCTGCCATATTTGTTAGATCCTTGAAAATCCCCTTGGTACTTGGATATGACATGCTCCACACAGTGTTACTTCAGGCAGTGCTGTAGACCAAAGCATTTCTGAAGGTCTGAGCAAAAAAGAAACCTGGCAGTGCTGCTGCATGAAGAGCTGATGACTGAGAGGGTGAAGTCTTTGCACTGGAGCAAAGCTTCAGAGGGAGCCCCGGTGTGTAAGAATTGGGTTGGAAACAATTAATGGCAACCTTCACTCCATGAAGGAAAGATGTGAAACAGGAATGAGAAGTTGCTATTTTTTTAAAAAATTTAAAACTTCAGCTGGTAAAACTCTATTGCATTAGCCCTTCTGAACAGAGCTCAGGCAAGTATCATTGTACCAGATTAAGCAATCCAAGGAGCAGTTAACAGGCAACATGGTGAAAATGTTTGTTTGGGTTTGTGTTTTGTTAAGGTTTTTAACTAAAATGGTGTCCTGTGTCATACAGCCTCTTGGCATGAAGGCAGGGAAGATCAAATACAGAGGTCCTAGTTCTGCTGCACCTGTACTCTCCATGTGCAGTTAGAAAAAAATCCTTGCAGGGCCAGAGGAGAAATTCCATAAAAGACATCTGGCTGTAGGGTGCTCTTCTGGCCCATGAAAATCTGGCTTCCCCAAGGAGAGATGCAGTGTGCCAGTAAAGTGAGTTTTATGCAACTGTGTGTGCTGTCACTGCTACCAAGCACTCCATAGTTTCTGGATGCATTCTGTGCTTCAGAGCAGTGCAGCAGGGCCTAAGGGGCCAAAAAGCCCTCATGAACATAATCTTCCAAGATGGAGAGAAGGATCTTCCTGTGGCACTTGGCAGAGACTTTGTCAAGTTAACGTGACAAATGCTCAAAATGTTACCAACTTCAATTCAGGCGATTTCTCAGTTCAGCGTACCCCAAGTTAAGTGTAGGCTCTGCAGGACACCTTTAAAACCTTCATCTTTTTCCCTCTGCCAAAGAACTGGGAAGCAACTGGGAGGCAGTTTCTAAAGTGAGGTTTTCAACATTTCCTGGGTTTTTAGATCTTGACCTGGTTGTGCTTAGAGTGACAAGCCCCTAGAGGCTTTCTTACTATGGAGTTGGCACAGTAAATTATTTCTACCTGTATCAATTATTTCTACCTATGATCCAGTTACAAGGATATTATGAAAGAAAACACTAGTGGAAAGCCAGGGTGTAGCCTGCAGGAAATGGTTAAGGAAACCCTAACTCTAAAAGAAGATTGTGCTTCCCTGTGCATTGTTGAAAAGCAGAAACTGTCATTAATTAATTAATTAATAAAAAGCCCCAGACAAAGCAAAATCTAGAAGTATGACTGTAAGATTTAGTGGCCAACAGTTGCTCTTTTAAGAGATGTGTGGAGTTGAGGCATTTGCTTGCCCAGACAAGTAAAGTGCCGGGGATCTGCTTGTATTAGATGGTTTGACTCCCTGCCACTAATACCATTATTTATAGTGTGGCACAAGCAAAGTGACTTATTCCAACAGGCACCAAATAGGTGGGTAATATTTTTACACTCTGATGTTTCAGTGGCAAGTAACCAAAGAGGACTTGCATTAGTCATGGTCATTAAAAAAAAATAAAATAATGATCCTTCAACTCTTTCCTCTATTTCATCACTTATATAAGCAACACATTTTTGTGATTCGAGCTATTGGTTTTTTTCCCCTTCTAAAGATGTCACATACCTTTCAAAGACCCCAGTGTTCAGCGTAACAGCTGCTCTTGCTTTTTTAAACCAGGGCTTCTTCATTCATAAGTAATGTAAGGGGAGTGTGTCTGTACAGCATCTGACAAAGTATTCCCCTGACCTCTTACTGGATAGGTAGGTGCCACCAGTACTTAGGTATGCTCTGTTTTATCCTTTCTGAAGAACAGTTTTATATTGTTCCTTCATGAAGCATTGGATGTTTCAAAGTCCCAAAAATACCACACACAGCACATGGACAGCAGAATGACCAGTTCCTGTTGTGCAAAACAGTTTTTCCTTGGAGCTGTGCACTGTTTTTCTGCTGTCAGTATTTGTGCATTTGCCTTTGACACCTGAATGTGGTGAGGAGGGTAAATGCTGGCATTAGAGGAATGAGCTGCTTGCAGGTTCAGGCTTTGAGCCCTTACGACAGAGAAATGGGAGGAAATGGCAAGCAAGACAAAAAAGGTTTTAAAAACACAGCTTAGTATGTCACTGCCTTAGCCTGGCTTTAATTTATGCCTTGGTTATAGTCAGTAATGATACATGTTGCTATTTTCAGGAGGGAGATAGCAAAAGACCTCAGCTCAGGACAGTAATATTTAGAGAAAAATCTTTTCCCATTGGTTATTGCTTGTATTTTTGCCTTTCTGAATTATCTCTAAAAGGAATAAAAGTTTTAAATGGAGATATTTTGGATTTGAGCAGGACAGGCAGTGTTACGTGTGTGCGACAACTTTTTCACATCTTTATTTTAGTATACAAGTGTTTTAGCAACCTGGAGTTACAAAGGTGCTTTTGTCCTCTGCCACTGCCTTTGTCAACATGTCTTCTGATGTGTTAGAGATCACTTAAGCTGTTCAGAAGAAGAATAAGCATCCCAGGAAGTGATGTTCCTCACTTCTGAAGTGGCTGGATAATTTTCAGGCCTGTTCATTCACTAGTTCACAACTCGGGTTCTAAATGGGAATAAAAGTCTGTACTGAGAGATGGGACTAGCTTTCCCTCTTGTTCTGAATTACACCTGAACATATTTGCCAAATACCTGTTGAGCAATGTCACTGCTTCTCAACAACATAACAAAATTTGCCTAGTTCACCTTTTTTCTGTTTTTTGTTTCTTTGGTTTGGTTTTGTTGATTGATTTTGTTTTGTGAGTCTTTAGTTTGTTGGTTTGGTTTGATTTTGGTTTGGTTTGGCTTGGTTTTTGGTATTATTATTTTTAAGATGGGAGTGTTACCATGCAAAGATAAAATCCAGCAAAATTATTTTTGCATCTTATGGCTGCAGCTGCATCTAAAGGAAAATACTCAGCTGGTGTCTTGCTGCAGTTTTTCATTTTCCAGTGATTTCTGACAACTTACCCCAGTGAAGGGCCTGCCCTTTCCTTCACAACGATTGAGTTACATTGGCCAAGCATTCTGCATACGACAGAAAGGTGCAACAAATTATGATTTGTAACATCAGCTGAATACTAGATCTAAAAAAAATTGCTTCAGTTATATTTTTATGACTTATTTACATTGAAAAAGAAATGCGGTTCATCAGGTATTTTAATACACCCATTAAGAAAATTAGTTGGTTGGTATAAAGACTGTTTACACTGTGATGCAAGGGTTGAGTGTACTAATAACTCATGACACAGAGTGCTAGAATTTTTTATTAAATCAGGAAAAATGATCCAAGAATCTGGAGAAAAGGACTAAAAAACCACAAAACTGAATAAAATCCAAAACCAACCAACCAACCAATCAAAACCCAGCAGAGTCACACAATCTGATTTTATGCCTGCCCTGGGACAGTCTCTTCCTAAAGCTTATGACATAAGCAAAGTGCAGAGGAGCTCAGGGAAGTGTAGGAACCCAGGGCAATGAGAGTATCTCTCTAACTGCTCTGAAGAATCCTGGTCCCCAGGAAATTACTGACTTTGACCCTCATTCATGGAGAAGAGCTTCCAAAAATCAGTGGATAAACCAGAATCCACGAAAGAGTAAGATAGATAATAGAAATTAGTGTAGTGTGTCACTAGGGTGAGAAACTTAGATTTTAGGGAGTTAACGTGGAGTCAAGATGGAGGGAACAGGGCATTGTCCCATAGAGCTTCTTCTTCTTCATGAACTCCATGTCCTGCAGTGTTGGTAGCACAAAGATGATTGGCTAAAATCTGCCCCAGTTTTTAGTTATGTAAGTGGACAAGAAATGGTAATTGGTAAAGAAAGAAAAATAAAATGCGTTTCTAGTGTTAATTGGATAAAAGTGATTATAAAAGACTTTGAAACTGCACACTCTAGGGCCATTTTGGTGGTGGGTTTCCCTAAGCATTGAATCTGGTTAGGACAGTGCCAGGTTTTCTGATAATGTATTAATAAACAAGAAGATCGAGAGCATAACAAGTGTCTCGAGTCTTCTTCCTGACACAGAACTGAGATAAAAGGGTATCTGTGGCTGGGGAGTACCCAAAGGCACCCAGGGGCCAAATCCCACATTAATTGGTGCCCCAGTGTGGTGTCAGCAAAATGCCAGCAGAAAAGACTCATCCCACATCTGTCTGGACCGAAGCCTGCCGGTTCCAGATAGATTCATCAGAGATTAGTGTGGAATGCGGCAGGGAAATCTTTGCACCAGGGAAAAGGGATGCTTTAGGGTGTCAGGGCCTTGCTCACCTCGTTTTTGGCTGACTGTCTCTGCCTTCAGGCAGACAGGAGACATCTCACTCTCCAGGCAATGTGTAAATGCTATTCATGAGGGGTTGAAAGTCTGTTTTTTTGGGGCATTTGACATGGGAGTTGAGCAACTCACTTTTTCCTTCTTGGTCCTGGTGTGCCTAACCCAGGCCTCCCTTGATTGTATTGTCTGTAGCTTTCTTGGGGAAGGGAGAATTGTTAGTGGGGAACTCGGCAAACAAAAGTTTTAAGCATTCCACAGTACAAGACTTTTTTCACTGTTTATGTGGGGTGAAGAATGTAACATGAAGAGCAATTGCAGGTTTTAGTCTTCCATTCTCTGTGTTTTTAGTTGGGTTTAACTTCTCTGGATGGAATCCCATGTGTTTCAGCATTTGGCTAAAGCCAAATCATGGAGATTCCTTGGCCCTAGATTTTGTGTTGGAAGGGTTGTATGTCTACAGACATTTGTGATAGTGCATTTTCTCCTCAATGTCTTCTCTGGCAGCGCTGCTGACTGCACATTGTGGTTGAGTTGGCTGCTTTTGTGTGCACAACAGGTCTGAGAATGCAGGCCTGAAAACTCTTCTCTACAGCCAGCCTTCGAGCAACAGATAAAATTCTGTGTGATTGTTGCAGTGGGAAGGTGTATTTATTTTCCTCTTTGGGATCGAACGTTGTAAGATACACAATTTATGTTGGCTTACAGTTTGAGAGAGAGTTGCAGAGTTCAGTTTATAAGCCTCTTAGAGGATTTTGCTGTAGGCTTTTTTTTTTTTTCCCTTAAGAGGAGAGGAGGGGTTAGGCATTTCAGCTATGATAGGACTGAATTTCATGCTCCTAGTATCAGATGTGACTACCTAAAATAGTTCTACCCCGCTGTGGGCCGAGCCAGTTTCCCTTATGCCTCAGTGGATAGCAGCAAACCTGAGCTGCTCAGGAAAAATCCACTCACACAGCCACCTGCAGATGAAAGGTGGGGATTGCAGATGAAATTTAGGGATTACTCACCAGAAAAATCAGTTGATAACTGATTTAATAGCCCCTCTGGTGTGGTCTATGACAGAGAAAGCCCCATGCTTTCAGCTAATATTTCCTGATGAGGTATTTCTAGCCAAAGCAGTCTCTGATAAGATTTGGACTTGTTCTTTCAGGTTTTTCCTTAAAAATCCACAGTCATCATAGAATAGCTTGTGTTGGAAAGGACTTTAAAGGCTGCCTCATTCCAGCCCCTTGTCAAGGGCAGGGGCACATTCGCCAGGTCGGATTGCTCAGTGCCCCAACCAACTTGACTTTAAACACTGCCAGTCTTTTGTCACATGAGATCCCTCTGATCACCTCAGTGGCCTCCAGCAGACACACTCCAGCAAATCCATGTCCTTCCTGTGCTGGGGACCTAGAGCTGGATGCAGCCCTGCAGGTGGAGCATCAGGTACAGACAGACAGAAGGAATAGAGTGGCAGAATCTCCTCCCTTGCCCTGCTGGCCACGTTGCTTTGGATGCAGGCCAGGACATATTTGGCTGTCTGGGCTGGAAGTGCACATTGACAGTGGTTCAAACGCATGTGCTGACAAAACTTGGTAGAGCAGGAAGTCCCCAGACCAGGTTATCAGGTGGAGATAGCTGCCACCATTTTATGCACCTCAGCAGAGTTGGAGTAATTTCTTCAAGGGGAGGCTTTGTTTTGCTGCTGTGGGTGTTGCTTTAGGGGAGGGTGTCCTGCACATGGTAAGTGCTAAGCAGAGGTGGTTGTACATTCTGTCCTTGCAGGAGAGAGCTACTCCATTCCTCTAGAAAGACTTTCACTTAAAAAATATGGATCATTTTCAGCACTCAATCCAAACTAACCAAAAGAGAGCAAGCTGGAGATACGTGGCATTACTTTTTATGTGCAAGGATGGAAGCACAGCATCTTCCAGCTTGTGCTAACCTGGCTGGATGAAGTGAGCTAGAAGTGAGACATGAATGTGGATGTGGGCACAGCCTGGTAGTTTTGACATGCATATGCAATTCACAAAATGTATTGACTTTGGAGACATCAAGAAAATGCCACTCTGGCTTTTAGCATGTCTCAAAATTTTACCCCTTCCAGAGTATTCTGTGTATTGTCAGGTACAGATATGAGAAAGCAGGATGTGGTCTGTGGGGAAGGTGAGGAGCAGAAGAGAGAAAAATAAAAGTGAAAATAGAGACATTTCAGAGCTGAGCAGTACCCAGAATATTTAAACTCTGAGCAAATAACTGATGAGGGGTGAAAAAAAAATGTTTTATTCATCTTAAAAGGGACTAAAATATCTGAGTATTTTTAATGCAGATTAAAAAAAAAAAATTCTGACACTGTGAAACTGCGACAAAATTAACTCCTTAACCCACTGATAATGGCACAGCATTTCCAGTATATTCTTTGAAAGATTGATCAAAGTAGAGGTTTTGCACTTGGTGAAAGTTATCCAGGCTCAGAGCACTGTGTGGGAAGCAGTTAAAGAGGATCCATCTGTTGTTTCTACTGATTTCAGGTCAACCACCAGCCCAGTGTTGCACATGAAGCATCATCTCTCTCTGGGCAGGTAGATCCTGCTCTTCAGTGGGTATTTTTCCTCTAAAACAAACCCAGCCACAGCTTATTTTCAGAGGAAGACTGGAAAGGATGATGAGTGCTGCCCTAAAGCTGATGCATTCCAGGTTTATTTCAGGAGTACAAGCTGGAGCTGGGATAGCACCCAGGATTGTGACGGAGCGTGGCCAGGAGTGTGCAGGGAGCTCCTGGCAATAGCAGCCAGTGCTGGGGAGCACCTAGTGATCCCAGGGGTACCCAAGGAGTGCACATGGAAAAAAATGATCAGCAAAAGAAAAAGAAGAGTGAAGAAATTATTGTAGAAAGATTGTGTCTGATTTAATTATATGTACTTGGATGAAAATGTATAAAAAATTATTGTAGATTTCAATAGTTGAGAGTCAAGCTGCAAATATGAATGAATATCCTCATTACTGTAGACAGCTACATCTAATAAATGAAAGTTCCAGGTATGAGTTTGCTACAAATTTTTACAGTATAAATGCATAAAAGGGTTTCATTAGTTCTTAAATTGAACTTACCAAGTTTTCAATCTAATAGATATGACTTCTTCTTCTCTAGTCTCTACCAAAGATCAAGGCACTGTAGGTGCTAAGGCAGTTGCCAAGAAGAATATTATTGCAGAGGCCTTGCAGTGCCAAGGTGGTGGTTGCAGATGAAAGACAACTCATTCTTTCCTCTCCCCCATCAAAACCCCAGCCAGGACAATGTTTTATGGATATGGATACTTAAGAGGAATAAAAAAAAATTGCCTGTGCCAGTGCTGATGCCTTAGTTGCTGTGAAATAGAGGTAAGAATAACTTATTTAAATCCAAATATGCCTTTGGAGTTGGCTTCAAGTTCCTGTTGCATGTTGGAGTATCAGGGGCTTTGCATTGACTTTCCATAACACACTATCTGTATTGTGGTTTCCTGCTTGTGTTAAATGAACCTGCCTCTTGCCTTTGGGAGTCTTGCATGAGCTTTTAGTTTAGCACAAGGGATATGAATGATTCTTAAAGGAGTTGAGTTTGGAGTACTCAGCCAAACTCAAATAGAATTGAAATAAGCATTCCAGTGACAGAGTTGGTCTCTGAAACACAGTGTGCCTGGCACCAAGAACACCAGCTGTGACGCTGCTTCTAATTCTTCACACTGCCCTTTGGACATATAACTTCTTCTGTATCAGTCTTTGAGGATGGAAAAACAAAGCCTTGTCATGAAGGTGACTGCACAAGCACAGAGAGCAGTGGTTTCAGCATGCTCCTGGCTGGCTCAACGAAGGGAGAAAACTTTCAAGTAATGTTTGCTGCTGTGGTTGGTGACATTATCAAGTTTCCCAGTGCAAATACCTTTGAGAGGAGCAAGCCTTCAGTTTTTCTTCTTAGGATCATTTAATGAGTCATTATTTACTTTTGTCACATAGCAATACAGGACCTGATTTCTGGGAAAAAAACCTGTAGCTCTGCCAAGATGGTTGCTGAACAGAAGCAGCATATTTACCATAACAAAGTTTAAGCTCATCACATGGGAAGTTTCCAGATATAACTTTCATTGTGGTTTCATATTTTCCACTACGTTCCTGAGGGACAGCAGCTCCTTTCGGACAAGGTCTGTTCAGTAATGAGCCTGAAAGCTGTTTTTACTTGGAAAGGGGAAATCTACTGCCAGCACAGGAAAAGTGCCACAGAAAGTCGGGATGTGAAGCTAGGAGCACTTCACTTTGGGTTATGACAGCAGGAATTTTAGGATGTAGAGTGTGATGGGAGCCTGTGCATTGGTGCCCTCCTGCTGCAGGCTGGGACAGGGTGTACTCCCAGAGTGTGGCCTTGGGCTTTAGTTTCACTACAACCCTTTAAGCCAAGTAGTTTCAAAGGTCTGCCTTGCTGTTGTCCTGGTGGGGTTGGGGATACCCTATTCCTGGGGGAAGAGACTCACTTTTTCTTGCTTTAATCTTACTGCTCTGTTCCCCCCTCAGAATAGGGTTTGTTTTGGGTTTTTTCTTTTTCTTTTTTTTATGCTAAATGACAAAGCACATGGGCTAAGCAAGTTTATAGGGTGTTTTCCAGCCAAACAGGAGTAGGGTGGATCACATTGTGCCCAGTCAAGCCCTGGAGTGATGGGGATCAAATGTTCCTGTTGTCTTAGTCACACCGTGAAGGAGACCCTTCAATCTTCCTGAGCAAGAGGCGTCCTTGCAAACTTGCAGTGCCAGAGCTGTAGGCAAAGGAAGAAGTGTTATGTTTTCTCCAGATTAGCCTGGCCAGTTTGCTACAGGGTTTAGGAAGAAGGAGGGAGCAACCTTTCCCGCCAGGATAGTACGTGAGGTTTGCTGCTGAACCCTTCTTGGCCATGCACTCCTTAGGAAGTGTACACACAAAGACCTGAGGTTCTGCACGACTGCAGTGCCAGGTCCCGTCTGCTATAAATACAGGCAGCTTCAGCAAAGCTGCTCTGATTTATGCCAGCTGGGGACTTGGTCCAGGGGCCAGGATAAAATGCTGGTATGAGGAAGTCCCTCTGACTTTTTTTTTCAAATACTCTTAATTCAGCAGCTCTGCATTTATGTTCAGGTTTCCTCTTTATCTTGCCCTCTCCTTCCTCTCCTACTGGTCTTCCACATTTTTGTTAGACCTTTACAATTGTATCAAATGTATCAAAGCAGAAGTTTTGGGGTTTGGTTTGGTGGGTTTTCTTGGTGTTTGTTCAGGATTTGTTGTTGGTTTTGGGGGTGGCTTTTTTGTCCCTGACTTTTTTTACCTTCTGAGGGTCTACTCCAGTGGAAATAGAAGAGGTTTTGGCTTGACCACTGAGGTGTGAACTGACAGTAGTATGTTCTTAGGATGTCTTTCTCTTAATCCAAACAGTAATTGATACCTTGCAGCACAAGACTTGAGAGATGAGAAACTTGCAGCAGCTTTCTTTAAAATACATCTCACTGAGCAGTCTGCAGTCTTGTAGGTGTGCCTCCCCAGTTCCTGGACTGCTTGGCTGCAAGCTGGGGGTCACCCACAGCATCAGCTCTATCACCTTTTACCATTAGGGCTGTGCAAAATCTTACATTAAAAACAGAGAGTAAGAATCACTTTTAATCAAGGGAAACTGCTGAAATTTGCAAACAGGAAAGGGAGGAAGCAACTTTGACTCATGTTATGCTTAAAAGGATGCTTCTCAGCCAAAGACTACAGTTCCCAAGTGTCAACACGAAATCTTGTCAATTTGCCTAAACCCCATTTTCATTCAGGAAGTTTGTGATTAATAGAATTAAGGTCTAATCATGCAAAGCATAGGAAAGTATGTGAGAATACCCGCCTTTTATGGCATGACATATGTTGGCACTCTCCGCTTGGTTGTAGCAGACAAGATTAAAGGATTAGCAAGTAAACGAGATACTGAATTACTGCTGCTGAAGTTGTATTTTGCCAGTATATTGATTACAGAGGGTTTTTTAAGCCTTCAGAACAATGCCCTGTATCCTTATTTCTATGTTAGCTTGTAACTGTGTATCTTTAATGAAGTGGAGAACTTATTTCATAAGGTAAGTGGGAATTGTCTTTTTGCCAAATCAGTTTGGTCTATTCCTTTAGCTGTCTGTGTAGTTTTGAGGTTTTTTTTCTTCTTTTTTCCCATGAAGTTTTCTGTGAAAGAAAAGCAGATTTTTGACAATGTTGACATGAGCAGGGAAACTCATGCTGAGGTCTGGTCTTACACTGAGACAAGAGCAACTTCTCCTTTGGAGGAAGCTGGCCGTACCTGATGCTGTCTGCCAGGCAGCCAATTTCTTTTCCGGAAGATGTTACAGAACAAAGCCCTAAGGCCTGCTCTCTAAATCGCTGCTTAATCACAGAATAGGCTGAGTTGGAAGGGACCCATCAGGACTGAATCCAAGCCCTGGCCCTGCACAGGACACCCCAAGAATTGCAGCATGTGCCTGAGGGAATAATCCAAACTCTTTTTAATTCTCCATGTGTCTGAATAGATTGTAATGGCTTCACTTAAACAACAGGATTGCAGTATTTTTTTAAAAAAATTAACCATATGAATGTAAGGAATTGAATGTTAAGTTCCTGAATTTAATTTTTTGTGTAAGTTTGCACTTGGTAGGATGCTTCTCTACAAGTCTTTCGGTTTGGACTCTTTATTTTCACAGCACTAAGCTGGTAGGAATTGCTTATGATGGATTGAGGTAGCAGGAAGGTAGGTTGGAGCAGGACCCAGGCAAAACGAAAATCCAGGGAAACTGCTCCATCAAGTGTTGAAAGGTAAAACTGGCACTGCAGGATGCTAAAAATACAGATCTGCCTTGGGCCAGGAACAAGGTGATCTGCATGTGTAAAATCCCTACTGATCATCATAGGGTCAGATTCCACTCTGAGCTGCACAAGATATTATGGAATGGCCTTCATTTCAATTTCATGTTTACTCCCTTAAAAATACCCACTGCACTGGCCAGTTAAAGTGGCCCAGCTCCTCAACACTTCTAATAAAATTTTTTGCATATATGCATATCAAAGGCATGCTTCGAAAGCTTTCCTTTGAAGTGGAGCAATAATTGTTGAAAGATTTGTAGGAAGAGAAAACAAAGCATTTGTTTTATCTTGAACTTTAAGAGTGTATTTGATCATTGTGTTAAATGCTGACAGATGCAAAGGCTGGTCTAGATGTGCAAATGTCACTGAAATAACTTTTAGACTTAGATGTTCAGGCTTTCTTGCTTTCACAGTGGAAATTTGAACCCTTATGACCTGAACCTATATTTTACTTATTCATTTAGGCTTTCTGCACTGCTCACTGCTTAAAGAAAGTTTACCATCTACATGGTAACCTTACCACCTACAAGTAGACCTTCATTTTTATGCTATTTTTTTTCCTAAAATGAGTGTGCTCTTACACAGTCGCTTGAATCAAGAGAAGTAAATTTTAATTAAAATTTTTGGCTCCTAGGGTTTTCTGTGGAGAAACCACACTGAAATTTTATTTAAACTTCCTAAGAGAATTTAAAAATTATTAAAATGTTATTTGGAAAATCCAACTAGGAAATGACTGGGATTAATGTAGTATAACCTGTGTTTCAAGCAAATGTAGTGCTGTGAAGAATTGTATTTTTTGTAAAAAGAGGTAAGATCTTTCAAATGTCAGTTCCTCAAAATGTCGTATCTGTTTAGATTTAAAAGCTTTCTGATTGAGTTATTTTTATTGGGTTTTTTGGTTGGGGTTTTTGTTTTTTGTTTGTTTGTTTTCTTTTTTGAGTGGCAGAATATTTTTTTCTTCTACTATTTTTGCTTAAAGCCATTGCACCTCCTCCTTTTCCTGCCTGTTCCCCAGGGGCTGTCCCAGGATTTGTTTTATCTCATCCTGGCTGGTACCTTTAGGAACCCCAAAACTTTGTAAGAGTCATGGAGTCATTTAGACTGGAAAAGACCATAAAGATCATAGAGTCTAACCATAACTGTTCTGATGTATTGCCTCCATCCCCAAATGCTGAATGAGGCTGGGGGACTGTACAAGAGCTAAAAATTTCCTTGAAAGCCTCAGAAACAGGTGCCTAAGGGGTTTTTGTTTTTTGAACTCAGGGTGTGCTCCCTCCTCACTCCTACACCCTGTTAGCAAGTAGCTATCAATAATATATTCTATAAATAATAGAATTTTTATTAAAATATCATCAAATCCCACCCTTTTTGTAAATGTGAATTAATACCATGGTATGAGGGAAACCCAATATGAGCAGCACTGTGAGTTTCTCCACCTGTTTAAAAAAATGTACATGTTTACCAGGACCTAAAGGCTTCCCTGAATTTTGAGTTGGTGAGAGAATGATTTGTTTATAGAGAAATAAACAGCAACCAACCCTAACTTGTTTCAGAAAAGGTGTGGAGGGGGAGTTACCAACTTAGTACCTTATTGCCTTCAGTGGGGTGCAAAAAATGTACATTGGGTGGCTTCAGGTGCCTCCCTGAATTGTTTGGGTTTGTGCTGAATTTGTCAGCACAGCTGAAAACTGGCCTGAAGGGGAGAGTGGCAATTGCTGGGGGACCTGTCAGCAGAGAGTAAGGAAAAGGAAGGTGAGTCAGAGTAGAGTGATACTGTTTTTCATCTAAAATCCCCCAAACCCCCTCCACTACTGTGCAGAATAACAGGTGTAACCACAAGCCTTCCTAGCTCCCTCCCCCAGCCCAAGCTAATTTAGGTTTCTAAGCCTATGGAATGAGTAAAACATGATGGAGCCAAAATTTATGAAAAAAAATCCATGTTAATATAGGCTGTAAAATAAATGCTAACGAAAGCTGAAGTAAAACAGCTTTTATTCACATGAAAAAATAAACCTGTTAGCTCTGATAATCAATTAAAATATTATAGAATCAAGCAATCACAGATGTAGAAGCTTATCCTCCTTAAAGTCATTATAAATCACATCCTTTCCTAAATCTCTCTATTCCCTTTTATTGCTTACATTATAATCCCTGTCCGGGTATCATTTTCATTGCTAAACACACTGTTTGCCAGTCAGTTTATTAAGGTTTGTCTTGATAGTGCCAAAACAAATGCTCCTTTTCCAAGATAAAAGGAAGGCTAATATTAAAACAATAATTTCACCTCTTTGCTGGCAGAGCCTACTTATTGAAGAAATTGGCACATGAAATCTCTGAGGTGACAGGGAATTAGTGTGTCAATAGGAGCCTGCTTTGAAGTTGACCCACGCTGTTCTTGGTGGTGTTGGGTATACCCTGTCTCTTCAATAGGATGTGGGAAGAGAGAACTGTTTGGGGTGGAAAGCAGCGAACAATGAAAGTGTTCTTCACTGGTTTTAATTGATTAAAAGCTTTAGTGGAAAAAAGGATGCAACACATAGGAGGCACAAAAAATAAAAGCAGAAAAAATATAGACTTGAAAGTGTAGTGACAGGACAAGGGGTAATGACTTCAGCTGAAAGAGTAGGTTTAGATTAGGTATGAGAAAGAAGTTCCTCACTGTGAGAGTGGTGAGACACTGGAAGAGGCTGCCCAAAGAAGCTGTGGGTGCCCCGTCCCTGGAAGTGCTCAAGGTCAGGTTGGATGGGGCTCTGAGCCACCTGGCCTAGTGGAAGATGTCTCTTCCCACAACAGGGCTTTGGAGCTACAGGATCCTTAAGGCCCCTTCCAAACCAGGCCATGACTGATACGAACAGCAAGGAGGCATTAAAGGGCCTGGGGCACTTAAAGGAAATGTGTAACTCTTGGGTTTGTACAGGAGGGGTGAGGTGGCATCAGGCTTACAGCAATGATGCCAGTAAAGCACTCTGAGTTGTGAGAGGGCAGTAGGACTGAAGAACATTACTTGACATCGTGAGGGGTACTCTAAAATACTGCCAAGGAAGGAAACAGTTGTTTTACATGCAAAACTGCTATCAGTTCCATTGAAACCTGTGGGAAGCACAAGCCTAACAGCTTAACAGCCCTCCTGATTTATATGCAAAAACTACTATGAACAAGAAGCAGAGCTCTTAAAAACATGACTTAAACCCAAACCTGATAACTGATGAGATGTAAATGAAACGTGTTCTGTTTTTCTATGGTTTAGCTCATGGCAGGCAAACCCAGAGCCAAGGAAAGCTGACAAGCCACAGGGCTCAGGGGTCTGAACACTGGGAGACAGAAGCTGCTGTTAAGTGGGAAGGCTTTTAAACTCTGAGCACACAATCCCATTTCAACTAGAAATGCTTAAATTTCATGAGAGCTTGATGAAATAAAATCTAACTAACGCATCGTCCAAATATGTACTTTATGTATACAATATGCATATACGAAGGAACTTGAGGAAATGGCATGAAGGGGTCAGGGAATGTTCAGGTTGGATATGAGGAAAAGATTCTTCATCCCGAGGGTGTCTGGGCACTGAGACAGGCTCCCCAGGGCAGTACTCACAGCACTAGCCTGGCAGAATTCAAGAAGCATTTGGGCATGGTGGGATTCTCAGGGTGTCCTGACAAGGGCCAAGAGTTAGACTCGATGATTCTGGTGGGTCCCTTCTAACTCAGTAGATTTATGTTTCTATAAATCTGATTGCAGCAAGAGCAAGATAAGCAATGTTCCCTTTTTGCATGGATCAGACTATTTAAAATAAGAAACAGAAATGGCTCCAGTTCATGGCGAAGAGCTGATAGATCACTATGGTCGGACATGGGTGTGCATCAGAAAAAGTATTAGTCTCATCTCTAGTTGACCAAAACATTAGGAATAACAGTGCTTCAGATAAAGAAATAGGTCAAGATGAGGTAGCAACATTTAAAGGAAAAGTATCTCTCAGATAAGAGCAGTCAAGTGTCTTCCTTTGGAGTTGCATTGTGCTTCACATTAAATGGGAAACTATATGTTCTTTGATGTTCCAAACTTCCGTTAAAGATGAGGCCAGAGAAATGATTGATGGTTCAAGGGTTTGCCCTTGTAATTTTAAAGGTGGCCTCAGTGGTGTTTGGTCAATAGATACAAACTGGTATTACTCTTCCATTACAGGCTATTAATCTGGACATGTAGAGATGGGATCCATAGCTCCAAAGAGATTTACAGGAGATCGGAGAAAGGAAAGTGTTAAAAGTGGAGTGAAAAGATTGAGCTTAGTGTTTGTATTAATGTAACTGTACTGATTTTAGTGCCATTCTTTCAAATTTTTCTCTTAAGGATGAGATGTCTGTTGGGGTTTATCACTGGAGAATTACCAACTTAGCTAAGGGGAAAAACATATTTAATTTTTTTTTTTGGTGACAGAAAATTGAATATAAGAGTTTTCACCAGATTTGAAAACCTGGGTGTGCAGTATAGAACTTGGAGAAGAATGCATGATCCTGACAATCAGCAGGAATTTCTTCATGGGTTGTCTGGCACTGGAATGGGCTCTCCAGGCAGGTGGTGGAATCACCATCCCTGGAGGTGTTCAATGCCACTGGATGTGGCATTTACTGCCATGGTCTAGTTGACAAGTGGTGATGAGTCAAAGGTTAGACTTGATGATCTCAGGGGTCCTTTCCAACCTAAATGGTTCTGTAACTCTGTGATCCCTGGGACACCCATCCCAGCATCTAGGCTTTCTTTGTCTTTGTAAAAGTCACTCAGAATGACAGGACATTCTAAACTCAGTGTAGAGGTAGAGCGATGACACTTCATGTCTTTTTGAGTCTTCATCACATTGGTCACATTTAAAAAATCTAGTTTTTAAAGAAATGTGAGTGGTGGAAATAATTTTTTTTCAGATTGCTCATGAGATAATTGGTGTGGAGTTACATTTTGTGACTACTAATAGTTAGTAAGGCAAGACCAGAGTTTCCCAGAGATACTGGGTGGCTGTTTCTGGCAGTCCTCTTAATGAAACCCTGTCTTTTATTAAATTCCTGGTCTCTGAATGTAACAAATGCCTATGCCCATGTTGATGGGACTTCAACATCTCCTAACTACAGCCCTGCCCTAAGATAGTAAGTGAGCTAAAAATTCACAGCTTCTTCAGGACTAAGATGAGTTGGCTGTGAAGCTTCATTTTAGAAGATATTTTAAGTTGCTTCATTTTTAGTCACAATTTTTCCTGCCTATGTGAAGACTCAAGGATCTTGGTGCCCCATTCATCCAGTGGAGCCATTGGACATTCAGTGATACTGAAAGCTGCTCCCAAGCTCAAACTCACAATGCAGTAAATCTTCCCTGTAAAGAGGTGAGTTACCAGTTCTTTTCTTGACAATATTAACAATGAACTCTCTTCATTGAATTTCTGGAGAAAAAAGAAATACAATTTTTAACATTCTCCTGACTTGAGAAGTGTTTTATGCTTTTAAATGCATCACTTTCCTGTAGAGGGAAGGATATCTGGGTTGATAACTCAGTTTGAGATGTTCATGGCAGAGAAGCGTTGGTCTAGTGATGAGCACCACGTGCTCAACACTGAAAATGCTGCTCTGACCTTTTTCTGGCATGCACGCTCTAGACAGAAAGATATTTTGACATTTTTAATGTGATATGAAAGGATATAGATATCCTCTTGTGAAATACAATGAACTTATGTGTTTTATGTCACTCTGCTTTGAGACAGCTGGAGCTGAAAATGGGCTGTAACTATAAACACCATTAGTCCTCTTTTTTTCTTTTTTTCGCCATCTTTGTAGAGTACAGCCCTCCCTACTCCTGTGCTTTTAGCCCCAGAAGGATGAAAATCCACCTGCCCCACCTGCACTCTATAGGAGCATTGAAATGGATGCTCAGGTAAACTGAGACACTGGTGACTGGGCCTTAGCTGTGCTAATATTTCTTGGCTGTGCAAAGAAAATTAGTGTTAATCACTGCTTATGATTATTATTTTTCAGTTTTTTTAGGAAAAGGTTAAAAGATTTTTACGAAAAGGTTTTAAGAGATCCTTCAGGTTGAGGGAAGGGTGATGACCAGTGTGATGAGGAATCAAAGGTGGACATGTGCAGTGGGGTGGAGCAGTTTCCTGGGTTTCCATCACATCAGCAGTGAAGGCTGCTGCCTTAACCTGGCCACAATCTGCAAAGCCAGCCCTGGAGAACACCATCAGGGCCAGCAGGAGAGTGCTGCAGCCCTTCCAGCAGGTTTTTGAGAGCTGCTGAGAGAACCAATGGCTGCTGGAGACCGTTCAACACAAGTGCACTGTATCCAGATGAACCTCCCAGCACAGCAGCTACTTAAAGCACTCCCCAAAGTCCCCCAAAAGAAGGGGAGGGATCACCCAAAGGCAGCTTCTAAAAGCCTTTTGCAGTCATTAGTGCTGTCCCCTGTGCTGCAAGCTGCCTGCAATGAGCATGTCCACATCTCTGCAATGTGCTCACATTTCAAAGGCGGTGCTCCCAACCAGCTGCATTTCAAGAAATAGAGCAATTTTTAAAAATTTTTTTGTTCTCTCACTCTCTTTTTTTTCTTTTTTTTTTTTTTTTAAGATACCATGCCAAGTCTTTTGAAATGAAAGCTGGGGCAGGCCTAGTGGAGATTAATGTAGGAAAAATGCTGCTGGCTTGATAAGCCACAGATGTCTGTGAGATTTGTGGACATTGCTGACAGCGCATGATGGTTTGCAGCTTGCAAGGTCCCCTGGCTCCAGGACCAATGTGCTGAATCCATGGCTGGAGGTGCAGGGCAGAGTTTGGCCCAGCATGGGGCTTTGGTGCAGGGTTTGAGAAGACCTGGAAGAAAAACTGGTCTGGACCCACTCTGTCATTGCAGAGTTTTCTTAAGTGCTGCACCTATTTATGCAAAACATTTTTATAAAAAAATAATGTTAGTTTTGGCAATTGTTTTTATAGTACTGTAATGGGGAGACATAAGTTGTTGAAACTCTGTGAAAGCATAATATGTGATGGAAACTCACCTTGGAAAATTGGAGAGGTGACTTAGGTTGATGGAATCATTCCTAGTGGGTGGACAGGAGCTGGGCTTCTGTTAACTCTGCATACTTAATAAAAGCTATGCAACTTTTTTCAGGTGAGGCATTCATTGAGTCCTGTTCAGTGGTCCCTGTAACACCAATGAATTGACAGCAAATGGTTTATTGCTCTTTTTAAACTCAAGATTGTCCTGTCATCAAACACTGTCACAGAAGCAGTGCAGAGTGTGACAGAAGGTGCCTCTGTTAGGAAACGGGCTGATCTGAGTGCTTTGGATTTAGACAGTTCCAGATGATTGCATATATAAAAATACAACAAAATACATGATTTCTTGACATTGAGCACACATATAGACTGCATCAATTATGAGATGCTGCCCGTTAGATTATTTGTGGATCAAGCTCTTTTGTTTTCAGCACATCAAGGGCAAATACTTCACTGACTCATGGGCACACATGAAGTTATCCCTCACATGCTGTCAGTGTCTCCTCAAGCAGAAATTCCCTGGGAGTCATCCTCTGCTCAGATGAAGCTTCTTCCAAAGCTGCATTCTTGCATGCCCTGATATTGTATGTTCAGCCTCATTTTAGGCAGATAATTAAACTAAATCTGTTGTTAGTTTTAATTTTGAAGTGATGTTTTTTCATCACCTTAAAATACTTCCATGGGCCTTGATGTTTATATGCAACTTGTTGGTACCAATACTTTCCACATCTGGATAACAGGAATTGGCACAATCCTTGTCCAAAATTTCTTGGGAAAATGCAGAAAATTGTTCTGCCAAAATGCTATGAAAATAATTTAAACCAAAATAGCTTTTGGGTAAGGGGGGTTTTTTTGTTTGTTTGTTTGGGAGTTTTTTGTTGGTTTTTGATGTTTTTTGTTTGTTTATTTGTTTTGTTGTTTTGTTTTATGGTTTTGAGTTGCTTGTGGTTTTGGTTTGTTTGTTTTCTGGAGTTTTTTTTTTTGGGGGGGGGGTTGCTTTTGTTTTTGTTGTTGGTTTTTTAGGTTTTGGGTGTTTTTTTTCCCCTCAGGGGAAACAGGTTTTCTGTAAAATTTTGATAAGTGCTAGGCAAAGAAGTAAATCACTAAATAATGATTTAAATGCAAATTTATCTGTAATAGGAATCCATGCATGTGCTTGTGAACAAATTAGCAAAGAACCAGGCCTCTCTTGTCATCTTTGTAGTACTTTTTTTTCCTGTTGACAGCCTCTCTTGCTCACCCAGGCTGGTACCTTTTGCCTTGTGTCTAATCAACACCTCTTGGTAGAATTCAGAGATAGCTGGTATTTAGCATATTTTTATAGGCTTTATATATTTTTATTGGAAAACTTTTACAATGGTAGCTGATTGAGGTAGCTAAGAAATAATTTCCATAAATTTTAGGAAAAATGTTATTCCATATATCTTCAAAAGTAGCAATTGTTTTAGGGGAATTTAAAAGGAAAATGACAGAACAGTTTGGGTTGGAAGGGACCTTAAAAATAATGTAATTTCAACCTCCCTGGTCAAGAACACCTTCCACTAGACCAGGCTGCTCAAATCCCTGTCCAGGCTGACCTTGAGCACTTCCAGGAATGGGGCATCCACAACTTCTCTGGGCAGTATCTTCCAGTATCTCCCCACCCTCACAGTAAACAGCTTCTTCCTAGAATCTAACCTAAGTCTGCCCTCTTTTAGGTTGGAACCATTCCCCCTTGTCTTGCCACTATTTCCCCATGTAAAAGCTGCCCTTCCTTTCTTTCCTAAGCCCCCCGTAAGCACTGAAAGCACGGTGAGGTTCCCCTGCAGCTGTCTCTTCTCCAGGCTGAGCAACTCCCAGCCCAGTTTTGTACCAGCACTGCTCCAGCCCTCTGGTCATCTTGGTGGCTCTCCTCTACCCCTACCTAGCAGGTCCACCTCTTTCTCCAGGTGGGGTTGCATGAGGGCAGAGTAGGGGGGCAGAATCCCTTGAGAGATTGGGAAGCCTGACTGCCAGACTGAGGCAAAGAACTCATAGAGTACCTCAGCCTTCTCCATATCTGTTGTCACCTGTTCTCTCTTCTCATACCCATCCTGTACATCCTCCTTGGCCTTTCCTTTCTGACCTATGTAATTATAGGATCCCTTCTTGTCATTCTTCACATCCCTTGGCAATCCTATTCCATCTCTGCCTTAGCTTTTCTGATCACATCCAAAGTATGGCTTCAGTTACCCAAAAGATTTGAGTATCTGAGGAACAACATGGAAAATTCTTTAATTTCACTTCCTCTATAAAATAAAAAGTTTCAAACATTTTCTTTGGAGTAGGTGAACAGGATGGAGACTGGCTATGTTATGTATGAGCTTGAGCCTCTAGATCTTTACAGTATTCTGTGCTCACAGTTTGGAGTGGAAGGGAAGGGGAGATTAAAAGGGCTATACATCATGTTCATCTGATATTTTTGCTTATGAGCACAAAAATGCCTGGTATAGCACTAATAAATACCTGCTGTGTTATTATTAATAATAAATACTGCCACCATGATATTAACAAAGGGAACTCTGATATCTGCATTTGCAAAGGGTGAACAGAGACAATGCTCAAGTGAGCCCCAGGGAATTATCTCTTCATTACTTCTTGTGACTTGTCTGTGCAAAGACATCTGCTGTTGTTCACTTTGTGGCACTTGTGGGGATCTTGGTGAAGCTCACACATCAAGTTACCATTTAAACTCCTGTATCTTTGGGTGACATTTACAACAGTATTCAGTACATTATTTTTTCTTTATCCAGGGGACTAAATGATTACTTTATCAGCTGTAGATTAGTGTGTGTTTCTGTAGGGAAATCCATCACTGTAAGAATGTAAATTCAGCTCTAGGAATCCTGCAAGGTAAAAACAGCCCCCCATTTGGGATGCAAATGTGCCTCCCTATCTCCAGGCAAGGTTTCGTTTAGGTAGCTCATCTGTTGTGCCAAGCCAACCTGCAGTGGATGATTTCAGCATTGTTGAAGACTTTATTGTCTGAGTCTATAGGATAAGATACAAGCACGCTTTAATGAGGATTTAAAAATAAGATTTCCCACCGACTGCTGCACTGTAGCTGAACTATGATGACTTCTAAGCAGATTTTAGTGCCTTAAATCTTCTTTTCATGCTCTTAATGGTTATGTTATTTAAATCCATTATATTTGGGGTGGAATTGGTCTATAATTTGAAAATGTCCTAGCACAATTTATCTGAATAAAATTGCTTGTGAAGATTCCTTTGTGGGAATAGGAATATGAAATTCACCACATAAAACTGGCAATGCTACATAAAACCCCTGCAGGACTGGGTGGGTTGATACATATGTTTGGGGTTTGTTTTACTTTATTTTAAGAATAAGGAAAAGTGTAATTTATGCCTGGATAATTAGTGGTCTTTTACCACTGAAATGTACACCACTTGGAGGAATAGTCACTGGTGCCTTTCACACCTGCACAGGGTATGAAATTCCAAACAATTAAAACAATGTTTCCTCCTGAAAGAAGTCTATCATACTTTAGCAAGAAGTGTATTGTGGGACTTAAAAAAATGTGATAAAACAGAATGTATGATAAAAAGAAAATATGCTGTCAAAAACCTTGACACATTTTTTCATTCCCAAAAGTAGATATGGATAACTTTTTGAACTAGTGTCACTTGCCGAGATAAATTTATTGCAGTATTCCATGTGAAAGGCTTCTGCTTTTCAGGAATTGTGACAGGGAGCTGTTTGGAGTTTTTTGTTCTGCTGGAAACAAAAGTGTGGTTCCATTTGGTCTTTTGGTCAAGAACTGAAAACCGGTAGTAGGGGTTAAAAGTAATTTTAAAAGTGAAGAGCTTGTCTGTATTTCTACTTATCTTCTATCTGAAAGGAACTCAAAAAGAGGGAATACCACTCAAGTTTTTATATTAAGCATTATTCATATTCATTGTGTCCTGGCCATGCTGTGTAGGTGTTCACTCTCTATTTCTTAAAAGGGCAGGAAGACTGCTGTTATCAATCACTTCATTCTTACACTCTGTGCATTCTATGAATGTCATCAGACTTTGTCATCACACAGGAAAATATTTAATTGTACCCTGAGAAAGCAAATACCTAAAAATAAGACTCTTTTAGCTGACTCTTTAGCTTTTAGCTCTAAAATGTCATTCATGAGGGTTTGTGGCAGTATATTAAAATTATTTCATTAGGAGAGCAATTAAGTAGAAGTCATTTAAGAGAAAGAGGGGAAAAAATTCATTTGACTTCCATTAGTTAATGTTTTCATGGTCATCTTTGTAGAGAAGTGGTGAAAAAGGATTTAGGAAAATGAAAGCTGAAATCCTCTGCATCCCTGGTGCAAAGCAGGAAGAGCCACCAGCACTCTATGGGTGCTTGGTGCCATCCCTTTCACTGCCCTATTTTTGGAAGGCTCTGTAGAAGGTCAGTGGGAAACATAACTCCTGGCTCCTAAGGAAAAGCAGCCTGGATTATCATCCATGTGAAACCAAAGACGGGGTGCTAGCAGAGAGCAAATAGTTACTCCTGTTAGTATTTCCTAGATGAATGCAAGCAGCTTAAATTTCAGTTGTTCTAAATTAGCTGTTGAATTAAAAAAAAATATTTACCTCTATTTTGTTTCCCCTTGGTCAATCGTTCATTATTTCCATCTAATGCTTGAAACCTAATTACCATTGCTGAGAAAATATTTCAGGAAACTATCTCAACAAACCATTTTAATATAAATATTAAGAGAGAAACTTTTTTTCAGTTTGATAAGAATAAATAAAATATCATACATTCATAACTATATGCTTTGTTCATTTTTAATGTGCAATTGCTGCATTTTTATAGGAAACCATAACACTAATATTAATATTTTGTGTTTTATTAGTAATAGCAATTGAAGGAAGGAATAGCTGGAAATTCCAGCTCTTCAAACAAGCATGTTTGCATGAGCACAACAGCACCATGGAAGGGTTTTGCTTTTCATGGCTGAGACTGTGGTTGCCAGCACATCCCTTGTTTGGAACTGTGGCTTTGTCCCTCTTGTGCCAATGAGTGACTGTGACTTTCTTGGGGAAATCTCAGTACACGCTTTCCCCAAGGAAAGCTGGGTTTGTCTTGTCTCTTAAAAATATCTTTTAAATGCTAACTAAAATAATTAAATCTTAAAGTGTATTTAGAAGCTGCATTTGAAATTCCAATCCTTCAGAAGGGGAGAAAGCACCAATTTTATTATTTGATGAATGCCGTTAGTTGATTTATGGCTTCTTTTGACACTCATGTGGCAGGGGCAAAGGAGCAGCTGGTAATGCAACCAGTAAAAGTTAAAGAGGAGGAAATGCTATATTACAGAAGCAGAGGGATATTATTAGCTCCTGCCCTCTGCTAGAGATGATGCTTGGGATGAGAGAGTCTCTTTAGGAGGCCAGACAAATTTCCCTGAAGCTTTCAGAACTAGTGTTTCCCAGTGGGAGCTGATCTGGACCAGACTGGGCCACACAGAAATGAGGGGCCGTAGAGGCAGAGAGGTGCTGGACGATCACATGAGTCCAACACTGGCAGTGTGTTCATGTTAAAAGGGATTTCTTCACTGTAATTGAATGTGCTGGATGAGAAAGTAATGAGCTGAGGCAGATTGGGGAATTAAAACTGAAACTTTTTCTGCAGGTTGTATTATCAAATTGGGAAGGACCAGGGTGACCCCTCACTTTGCAGACAGCAAAGGGCAGACACTGACAATAGCACCTGGATTGCCATGTCAGTAACACAGGGAAAATCATGGCTCCTGTCCTTTATAGCTCTCTGTATGGGAAATGTGGGCCAGCTCCTCTCCTAACCTTACCAAGCTCATCCTTACAGCCTTGAGTCTTGCTCAGACATCTCTCCATGAGAAACTGTTCCAGACATTGATTGCCCTGACAGTGCAATCTCCTTCTCCTATTTTGCCACTCGTGTCCCAAGATAAGCCATCAACTCCCTGAGTGGGCTGGCAAAGCGGATGAGGCTGTAAATGTGAATGAATGTGAGTGTTTATAAGGAGTGAAAAGGCAAGAAAAATTAGCATTAGTAATATTTAGTTTTAAAAACCAAAATAAAAACCTCATAACCTCCCACCCCAACTTTCTTAAAGCAGAAAGAGTCTTTTAATGCAGGAAACTACAGAAGGAACATTTAGAAGGGCAAAGAAGAAAGAAATCTAACACTGAAAAACGTGCATATGATAGCAAATGAGACCAGTTCTGCATCAAGATGGGGTTTTTATGACTCTTCCCTGCATGTAATTCCAGATGAACTTCCCCTTTCCTAAATACTGAGTTGAAGCATACTGACTTAAGGATACTGTCGACACTTGTGTAGTGGCTTTTTCTTTTTTATCAACTGGAAGTATCTGTGGACTGGAAAGCTTATCATTAATAATTAATGTAGCTTCTTCTGCCTTTCATCTCTGTGTCTGCCAACCTGGCTATATTAAATTTCTTGAGCTTTGCTTCCATCTTAGTTTTGATAATCTTATATCCCCATTGCCATTATTTATATTTTCTTGATCCGTCTTGCAAAATGACGTAAAGTTCTCATTTAAAGCTGTATCTAGATCATCCTTGATCTATGTCCTGTCTCTATCATATAACACTCCTTTTTCTTTGCTTCCTTGCTCTTCTCATCTTATTTGTACACAAATAATGAATAGTAATACACAATAATAAAAAATAATACAAAAATTCTATCTTAAACAGGACAGAAACAGTCTTATTTCTGTTTGTTCTGAATTATAGCTCTTCCATTTGTAAAATAGCACTTGTTCAAATTGTCTTTAAATTATATTCAAAAAAATAGACTTTTTTTAGTAGACAATGGGGTATTTTTCATATACCCTAAACTCTCTTCTAAATCCATTTTGCACTTTTAAAAACCAAGTGTGTATTTCTGTCATCTTAAAAAATGAGCCTTTTTTTTTTTTTGAAACCAAACCATGAAGAGGAAAACCAACAGCTTCCAAACTGCAGATTGAAAATTAGCTTGTCCTTAGCAAGTGAGGTGGTTTTGGCAGCAATCACCCTAAACAGGGATTTTCCAATCTTGGCTGCTAACATGAGATTCCTTGTTTAGGATCACATTGCTTGTAGATTACAGAACTGGCCACAGAATAGACACACTACTCAAATGACAGATTTGTTCAACCTGTGCTGTGTTACAGGAAACAGGGCCATGTTTTGTAAACCAGAGCTAATATTTTCCATCTGTAACCGAGTACAAGACTGATGAAGGACATAAGGAATATTTTGAAATGGAGAGCAACTGGAAGAAGAAATAGTGAGCCTTTTTTAAAAATGCATTTTTGTTTATTTCTTTCTCTTATGATCTTGCGGCCTGAAACAGCAACACATGAATACCCATCCCAAGGGCAGGGCTCCAAGTTACAGACCAGGAGCTGAGCTGTGGGGAGGTGCCTGGGCCTGCTCATCAGTGCTCCCAGGCTTTGCCTCATGGCCCCCTAATGCCCTTGGTCCCTGCCTGATGTGTTGACATGTCCCTAAGTGCGTTAGTGGCAGATGACCTTGTGTCTTTGGATAGATGCTGGTTTGAAGGCCATTTAGTGTTCCTTGTTCCTTTTGAATAAAAAGGCAATGGTGCCTGTTTGAGATGCTTTTATGATTTGCCCTTGGTAGAAGACAGCTTTCTTGGTAGATGCTGTTGCATTTCCAAAATTGATTTAAAAAGAAGGGGAGGCTCTGTGTTGGGAACAGGCAGCTCTGTCAAGAGCTCTGCTGAACTCATCATGTGTGGACCAAGTGTGTGTGGAGAAGAATTCTCATTTTTAGACATATTTTAGAAGATGGGGCAAGAGGTGCCAGTGTGAGAGCTGGGCAAGATTGAAAGAAAAAAAATCTTATAATGACTCTCAGTTGATGGTGATTGAGATGCTCATCAGGCTGGGACTTCCAAGTCCCGAGGTGATGTAGCCAGCAAACTGGGTTTGTGCGGAACACACGGCCACAAAAGTTCACTCTTGTGGAAGAGGATTTCTGAAAGGGCGGAATTTGGCTCCAAGTGTTTCTCTGAGGTTGTGGTGCCTGCAGCAGTCATTGGGCAGTGTTTTAACCACAGGGTGAAATATGCTGCCCATGTAAAGAAAATACTCCTCTGCCCACTTGTATTCAATACAATACCCGTGACTGGCTAATTCTAGTGTGGGTTGGTTTGGGGTTTTTAGCATAAAGACTGTCAGTCCTGTAAACCACACACACTTGCACCCTCATTTCCATCTGCCCAGAGTAGCACACAGCCCATCTAGGACTGTGGTGGAAGTGTGTAGGTATTTTAAAGTGCTCCTAGAAAGTAGGTTTTGGATATAAAGAATAGAAAATTGCTGGTGGGAAACAAAACTCAGTTATGTGTTTCAACAAATGAAGTGGCAGAGGTGACTGTCTTTTACCAGACAATGGACCCAGCTGTAATTTTTTTTTATATTTATTGTACATAGAAAGACAACTTATTTAACTTCTCAGTGTTTCTAAAATAAAAATGCCAAAATTAAAATACAAATACTAATTACCTGAAAGTTTAGTATCAAATAGAATGGTTTTCTTATGCTGAGTAACAAACATTTTTTAGGAGAAAACAGATTGTAGTGATGTTGCAACCCCAACCTGCAGCAGGTTATATAAGAGAAATATTGGTACCCTCTCAAATGGAAACAGTATTTGGGTCTGTTACTCCAAAGACTCTCTTATTGTACATTAGGTAGTAAATTTTTATTAAAATAGTGATGAAAAACATTAGAGAATGCAGTTAGAAGGTAGAAATGGGGTGCCCTCTTAAGATGACTGCTGTTCCAAAGTGGGAGTCTCTGCTGGTCTTATTGCAAATTAAGACTTTGAGCAATTCTCTGGGACATATTTTCATGTTTGTAACTATAATTGACTGTTGGAATACTAACAATTCAAATTAGCTTTAAAGAGAAAGTTTGAGGTGTTTAGTTATAAGTGTGAACACTGGTATTGTTTTAATATAATACCTTCTTTTATGAAGAAATTATCATGGATGCTTGTAATTGCTTTTGGTAAGGTTGAGTCTGCAGTTCAAGTTTTGCTTAAGTCTGAGTTGAGAAACAGAGGAGCCTCATTATTAACAACTCGATTATAGGGCGATGGGATAGCAGAGCTGAGAATCATTTCCCATATCTTCAGCCAAGAGGAACTGAAAGAGCAGCACTTTGGTGGCTGCTGTGTGGGGGTGATATTAAGGTGGGAACTGAAGCACTTGTTCCAGTTAGACAACAGAGATACAGTAAAACACACCCTCCCAGAGCAAGAGCTTGTGCTGGAATTGCTAAATGCTGCCTTATTCTTTTAAAAAAGGTCATGGACAATTGACTGCCTCTATTCACTGGGTAAGGACCCTGTGTGGTGGTTTGTTCTGGCTGCTCCAGATGAAGGCATGTCCTAAATCCTATGCCAGTCTTGGTCAGTCAGTTTCAGGGCAGTCACTTGCTGCCCCTGCACAAGCTGCTCCCCTTGTCTGCTGTTGATTTTAGGATTAGTACCAAACCTGGGAAATAGTGGTGCTTCAGAAAAACAGAGGTAGCTGAGCCAGTGTAACTGGTGGACCTTTAACTGCAGCTACAAGATAAAGGCCATCTTTAGCTGACACATTTCTGCTCATCATTTTCCAGAAAGACCCATGCTGATTGTGGCTTTGTTTATGAGTGGAACTGGAACTAGCTTTAAATTTGTCAATGAAAGGGTTCAAGCATACATTTATTATTTATATCTTTACCCTGCATGGGTAGGATGAGAGCAGATGCCTGCAGGAACTTGCTCCTCTTTGGACCATGGCCCAAGGTTAAATTTCAGTTTTCCTAAACTGAACTAAACAGCACTGTAAGGTTTAAAGCAACGGCTAGTGCTGAGATAGAGGCTCCAGCTCAGGAAAGCTGAGGCTGTTGCTTTGGTTCTTGGATCCTTGCACTTCAGACAAAGTTGGATGAGGGAAAGGAGAAGGCTTTATCCCATCCAGTGTTGGTTAGGGATATCTTGCTAAACAGAGCCACTCTTGCAGCTCCCACTACCAGGAACCCCAGCTGAACCCTGTAACTGGTTTGCTAACTGTGATTCCAGAAGGACTTACCAGTCTGGATCTAGTGACAGCTAAGGAAGAAGGTTAGTCCTGGGAATGCAGATTTCCTTCTGCTCTTTGCTGGGACTGTGTTGCCTAGGGACTCATCCTGGATCAGTCCTTGCAGGTGGAATTAATACCAGATTAAATAAAATTATGGGACGGCACTGGAATGAATGAAATACCTTATTTGTTCAGTTCTTCACATTTTTGGTAAGCTGACTTTTCTGCCTCTGTCAAACTCACTCAGAAGTGCCTTTTGTGGGTGATTAGTGAATCTCTGCACAGCTCTGACCCTTTTCAATGGCAAACTTTTATTTATAGAAAGGAGTTTGGTAGAGGCTGTGAAATTATTTGCTGTATGTTTCAAAAAGAAGCCAGATGAGGAACAAAAATAATTTGGATTCAAATTCTTTTAAGTCCAAGCTGTGCATTAGCTCTGCTGCTGTTCATGGGACCCACTAGAAACTGCATTACAGCCTTTTGGATTTGTTCAGTTCTTCTTTTATCTTGCAAAAATTTGGAACTTCTGCCTAATTCAACCCTGGAAAAAATAAGAATTTGGTCTAGCTAAAAATTTGATAAGCAGTCATGGAAGAAGCTGGTACATAAACTGTTAATTGTTGCCATGTAAGGACTCAAAGAGGAGGAATATGTGGAGGAAGTGAGACTGTGGTGTTGTGCTTTGGAGAAAGCTGTTTTTTGCAAAACTTTTCCCTGGATTAGGGAATAACCTGGGATGCCCTAGAGACATACCTGGGCACCGAGTCAGAGTCATGCAGAAGCACATGGCAGAGGACTGACTTGCACTTGGCCCTGACCATTTGCTTTTCCATTTGCAGAGCAAGATGGGTTGGTCAACCATGCAGGCAAAGCAAGAGGCTGCCACCTCCCTGTGGCACAACTGCGAGCTCCTGAGGCAAGGAAAGTCTTTGAGGGGGCCCTAAGAACAGCCAAAGCCAAATGGGGTTCCAAGCTGCTGGGAAAACATTAGGGAAGGATGGGGGGAAAGCTGCAGTGTTTGTAAATATTATTATCTGCATCGAGTTCAACATGCCTTGGTGTTGTGAAAAACTTTGGCAGTGCTTTGCAGTGAATTACGTCTGCAGTGAAATGTGAGCAGATGAAAACTGGAAGCAATCATGCTAAACGCTCCTGAGGCTTTACCCTTCCCAATGTTTATGTTTATGTGGCTCCTGTTTTGATCACCTGCTTGCAGCTGAGTATTTTCCCTTTCCTCCTTGGATTTTAAGGGAGCAGCAGACAAATAAAGGGCAGAATTTCTCTTCCTCCTCTGTTCTCATGCCTTGTTTGGAAGATGAGTGAAATTTCCTGGCAAGCAGATCTGAAGCAGGTCCCTAAGCTTTTGGGAGACCTAATAAAGACCTGTGTGTTGTGTGTCCAGTACTCTCAGGGGGCCTGTCAGACAAGAAATGGGAGTTTTGCTGTTGTGAAAATGTGAGAAAAATAATTTTTTTATTTTCTGTCTTCATAAATAACAAACTTGCTTAGCCCTGCACATTATGGTGGCCTATGCTCAGGTCCTTGGTGAGCCTGGGTTTTCCCAGTCCATCCCTCATCCTCCCAACACATTTTCTGTGCAGTTAGACAGCTTGGGGCTCATGTGTTAAAACAGAAGGTGTTGGGGTGCCATTCCCCTCCCTGGTACACATCATCCACACTTTCCTCACCACGGGGGATGCTCCTGGAGGCTGATATTTCATATCACCCATTGCCATGCCCGTCTATGACAAGGAGAAAATTTTAGTCACTCGCCTCATTGGGTTGCAAACCTTTATGAACACCGCAACTAATAGCCCCGGTAAGTGGAAGATTAATTTCTACACCACCTGGCAGCAAGCTGTGGATTAGGCTGCTGTCCCTCGTGTGGGTTTAATGTTGGAAGAATGGGGCACTCGAGCACCCAGACAATCAGCCTCTTGTTTAAACAATGAGCTTCTCGGTCTTGTTAGCCAGCGCTCTTAAATTTTCATTTTACTCTGGTATGCAGGCTTGTGTGATGTGGAGAATTGCTTCAGCACAGAGAGACTGCAAACCTGTTCAATTAAAGGAAATGCTCAGATCCAGCTGTTGGACTCCCATGAATGCCAGTACTCCTCACAGAGTAAGTAAGACCAACGCACTCTGCCCTTGGAACAGATACGATGATTTGCGCCTTAATTCTCCTGAAAAAAAGAGCCTTTGTTGGGAGAGGACGACTGGGGAAAGGAGGAGGAATGCAAAGCGTGTGCAGAAAATGCCCAGTGAGACCAGGTTTTCTGCAGATAACAGAGGGCTCTATAGCATGAGCCTGGTAATGAGGCACCATCAGAAGCACGTACGGTACAAGCTCCTGTTACAGCCAGAGAATTGTCTTGTACGTTTTGTAAATGCTTTCCTCTCATGAAAAAAACATATGTTGTGGAGTAACTTACCCTATGCTTTCACTTCCAAGGAGCAAGCCAACAGGCACAGCCCTGGTGTGTGACCATACACTGCACTACTTGTGCCTGGGCTTTCAGTTGCCTTAGTTTTGGTGACAAGTTTCTGCATCCATTTGAAGGTGGCAGAGGGGTTGGGACAGTGACAGATGGTCACCTAGACATGCCGGATATTTTTGTACAGGTCTCTTTATAAAAGACCTTTTGTATCTTTTATGTATATCTACACATATCAATAGACATTATATATTATTATTTATCTAAAAACATAATATTATATATCTTTATACATGGATATATAAAGGGTTGTAGCTGTTTTGGTAGGTGCTGAATACACTACAAATGCATGGCAGATGAACTAATGCTTGTGTCTCAACCGAAAGCCGAGTTCCTAAGACTGAGACGGGAAGGAAGACATTGGAATGGGACTAGCCACACAAAGAAATTATGGACTTCACCTGAATGGCAGAAGCCATCTCCCCACGGGCACCCAGAATCCTCAGTCCAGAGCAGGTGCTGGTAACCCTGGTCGGAATTCAGGAGCCTTCGTATCTCTGGAAATGCAGTTTTCCCCATTCCTGCTGTCACTTCCCCCTCAGTTCCACTTTGTTGGCTGTTTAAAAATTGTGACATGGGGGCTTTTAAAAGATACTAGGTACAGTTTCAGCTGCTGAGGTGGAACTGGTTTTCTGTCTGACTCTCAGTGACAGGCAGACTGCTGCTGGCCCCTAGGCTGCACTCGTGCCATTTGTCACACAGGCTAAAACAGAAAAGGAATAGCTTTCATTTACTAGCTGGTCCTGTGAGGAGCACAGCATTGCACCCTGTGCTGAACTGGATAATAAAGTCTTGATTGTTAATTGCCTGTCCCAAGTGTCCTTTTCATTCAACTGTATGTCCATCTTCTCCCTTATATATATGCATACATATGTAAATATATATGTACTTATGTGTGGCTGGGTATGTGTGTGTATGTAAATACCCACACATATCTGTAGACACATCATTTATGTGTGTGTTAAAATAAATATAAATGCCTGACTTTATTGCCAGGTTGAGAAAGGGTTCTGGTGCTTTAAATCAGTGCAGAAGATGAAGCAGCTGTTGGGTCAAATCTTTGCAGCTTTTCTATTGTGTGATTCTTGTTTCAGGCAGCAGCTGAGCCCACAGGCCGTGTGCAAGAACTTCTGCTGAAGAAATCCCCTCTGCACGTGGCCAGCAGCCTGAATCAGCCTTTTCTGGTGGTTGGTGAAACAGTGGAAGACCTTTGAAGGAAATTGCTACCATGGGGTTTGTCTGGCTGTGAGGCATGTACTGCACCTTGCTTCATCTATTTGTTGTTAAAGTGTATTTTACAGACACATTGCTAGCAAGGAGCTGCTTTGTAAATCAAAAATAAATAATTCTGTCTGCATGATATGATGTATATATGGTTTTCTTTCAGGTAAGTTAAAATGCAAAACGAGACAACAGTTGTGGTTCAGCTGATGAGGTGGCATATGAATCAAGAGCTGAGACAGTAAGATGAGTGGGTAAAGAGTAAAAAACAGGTCCAGAGCCTGAGCTTTTTTGAGTTTTTGGCTCACTGACTAGTGTAAATGCTTGCAAGACCTCTTCCACAGCAGGCTGGCAGACTGACCCTCCCTTAGAGTTTTAACCTAGGTTGCTACAGTGAGAAAAGTCTCTAACTATTAACATCGCTTTGGATTTAGATTTCTGTGGAAGTGCTTCTCTGAGGAGGGAGAGCAGATGAAGAACTTGGCTACAGGAGCCACAGTTGTGTCCCACCCCAGCTGGACGTGCTCCTGCCCCCTCAGCATCTCTCCTGCTGCTGTGGAGGTGCTGCATGAGAGTCTGCCATGCCTGTGCCTTCCCCTACGGGGCTGTGTCTGGTGGGTGGCTCCTGCAGTCACACAGGAGCCTGCTCCTGTGTGCAGGGAGAGTGTTGGACCACCCTCGACAGGGCTTCAGCTCACACAGAGACAGGGCTGTACTGTGAGGGGCAGTGGGACACAGAAAACCCTTTCAGCCTTGAAAACCCAGCGGGACTGCAGGCAGAATCCTGCTGCACAGCAGCCAGACTGGCTGGCACCCCAACAGGGCACTTCATCCCCAGACAGCTGCAGCTGGCCATGACAACACCCATGCTGGCCAGTATTGGAGCAGGCTGGAGGGGGGCTATGGGGGACTGCAGTGGCACCCAGGGGTGCTGCTGCTTCTTGCACTGCACAAACCACTCATGCTGTGCGTGCAAGACACAAACCCCCTTGTGCATGCCCAAGTGCACACTGCACTGGGGACACAAAACACACTCCCCTACACTCCTAAAGCACACAACACCCTCTGCTGCACAGCACTTACACACTGCACACATGGAAAGCGAAGCAGGAGTGTGCTGCAGACATGGGGTACCAGACACATCAGCCACACTCGGTGGAGGCAGGATCTGGTGCTACTCCTGCTTTCCCAGTTCAAGTTTCCCAGCCACTTCCTTTCTTACACGGGTGGGATTGACAGTAAGCAAAAGCAGAGCACAGCACATCCCCCCTGGGTAGTAGAGCAGAGAAAGCAGCATTCACCATCCCCATTCTTTCCTCTGCCCGTCACCTTTAACTAAACACCAAATAACATCCATAATATTTGTCCTAGACCATCTCAGCCTTCCCAAAAGACTTACCCTGTTGACCTTAAGTAATAGCAGGATGCATTCAAGTCTTGCTTGAGGCAGTGCTGTGCCTGGTGATACACACTAAGCCATGCACAGTGCTAAAGATGCAGCTGGATAACTCAGGAGCAGAAGGCTGTTACAAGCTGGAGACTGGCACTCATTTGCCCCAAATATTTAGTGGTAAATTTCAATGTCCTACCTGAGTCACTTGTTTGAAGCCAAGTAACCAAAACCAACAACAGAAAAGCTTTTACTTCACGTTGGTTGACTTAATTCACAACTGTCTGGTCAAAGCTCCATTTTATTTGCCAAGTCTATGCATTTTTTCCCGAGTAAAATGTTCCACCTCAGTAAGGTAACAACACACCCTCTCTCCCCTCTCCGGAGAAGCAGATGCACACTCCAACACCCTCAGCAAACATTATCTCCACAGAAGTAACCCAGAAGGAGCCCCCAAACAACTCTCTCTGTGCCTGTGCTGTGGCACAGCAGATGCTCAGCTAGGAAAGAGTCAGCCTGCTCCCCTGTGTAACCCAACTCCCCCTGCCACAGCTCGAGTGCTTCAGATGTGAGTGTGCCTTAGCAGGAATGCTGCAGGACACTGCTCCTGGCTGCTAAGCATAGCTTTAATGGGCACACATCTTCCTTCTCGCTGGAGGGGCTTGCATGCCCAGCAGGCAGAGACCTGCCTTTCTCACATAACTGCTCCCAGTGCTGTTAATAAACCGAGCCTGGAGCAAGAGCTGTATTTTGATTGATCCTGGACAGAGTGACTCACCAGGTTTGCTGTGGTGGAAGCCTGCACCTTAACAAAAAAAGAAAGAAAGAAAAAGAAAAAATGCTATTAAGCGCAATAAGCTGCTGCATGCTCAGGGTGCAGGCCTGGGGCTGAGGAGACCAGGACCTACTGGTTTTGGGGTTGTTTGTTTATGTGTTGAGTCAGAAACAGGTGAGGGCACTCCCCTCACCTCTGGAGCATCTGACTGTCACTTGCTCTGTTCACCAAAAGCAATCCACCAAAAATCACTCCCAGCTTGAGGCCACCAGCAGCGCACATCCTTGGAGTTCACTGAGGAAAAAAACCTTTACCTGCAAGGTTTATGAAATTTGGAGGCACTGGATAACAGAATTTGCACAAAAGGAGTGCACATCTTCAGTGAAACTGAAGTATGAAAACTACCTCCACCAATACCCTTCTGAGGTACCAATTTAATGAGTATTAACAACAGAGTGGGTCTAGGTAGTTTCTTCCAGGCTTTGTCAAAGGGAAGGAACATTGGAGATCCTTTGTTTTTTCTGAATAAATGTTTTAAATTACACATCCAACTCCTATTTTAGAAGGGATTTGACACCAATAAGAAAGAATGCTGTTGGTGGTAGGGTTGAGAGGGACCTGCATGCCTTGCTGGTGAAGGGTCACACAATGTGTGACAGAGAACACAATGTGGGCTGGGGACTCCATCCTGAGACTCAGGTAAATCCACTGCAGCCTGCTGGCCATCACAGGAAGCCTCACAAGTGTGGACAGGTACACTCAGCAAGCAAACAGGCAAACCTAAATCAGGTACAGTCANCAAAAAAAAAATATATATATCAAAAATCAGAATCTAACATAGCATAACACCAGTACATGGTGCAATGAAGTCAAAACCTCTGCTGAACTCCCACCACAACTTGAATTTCTATGAAGTAGTAACGTTTGTATCTCTAACCTTGAGTTTAATGTATCTTAAAGGCAAGTTTCCATGTTACACTAATATATTCTGATGCAAGATATACAATGCTTAATATTTAAACACTTTGGTACAAGAGCAGAGTTCCAGAAATGGAAAAAAAGCATCTTCCTAGGTTATCTAGTTTATCCCACCATTATTCTGCAGTGAAAAATACATTCACAATGGTCCCCATAGATTTATGTGCATCCATAGCTGAGCCATGCTTGTCTACATGCATGCCTACATAATGCACTTTATGAAGCATCTTGTAAAGTTTGTAAATAAACCAATGCTGAACAATTTTATTTCTAGGGACACCTTTTGTATTGTTTAAACTTACTCCTTTTCTTTGGCAGTTGTTTTTCATCTTTCCTTCTCCTCTGATTGAGGCCAAGTAGATAATTTCCTTCATTTCCCCCCTCCTTGGGTGGAACATTTTCTAGACCCACTTGTGGATTTAATTCCAGTGATCCAGAGGAAGGAGCAGCCTCCTCCCACTTAGTTTAATGGTCGGAGGAGTCAAGCAGAAAATCCCACATATGGAGTCAGCAACTTCTACCCTGTGACCCAGGAGACATCATTCATGTTGCAACTTGGATGATATTTCTGGAGTGAGACATGAATTAATTACTGGAGGCTGGGCCCACGGAAAGCATCCCTGCTGGTCACTGACTGCCACCCAGAGCAGTGGGGGCTTGATACAAATGTCATGGACAGAGCCACGTTGGATTGATGGAGTCTAAACTGACAACTGCTCAAAGAAATAAACTGGCCTTCGTGCATCCTGCAGGAGAATGATGGACATCCTCCAGTAAAGCCTTGGTACATGCAGTAGTCAAATATACCTTTGCATACTTAGAAGGGTAAACATTAGCTTGTGAGTTTTTAGGAAACTGGAAGATTTTTCTGCTTATTAACATGTTTCTGTGATATTTTAACAATCTGGCTATATTGATCTAATAATCTAGATTAGCACAGGTTTATTTTCATTTCTGTGCAGCACACAGTCATTGATCCCCAACTCAAAAGCAGTGGAGGTAAAAGAGAACTGATCCCTTGTTAGTCATCATCAAATGATGAGGCTTGTATGGAAATCATGCACACATATAACCTGCCATCAGGGTTTAATGCACCTTCATTTTCCAGGGGTTAACAGAGGTTTTGTCAGTCACATTGCAACAGTCCCATCTGCTTGGGCCCATTGTTTGAGGCTACCTCTAGTCCAGCACTCCATATGGGATGGTTACAGCTAATAAAGGTACTTTTTCTAACCTAGCAATAGCTTTGGACCAGCTGCTTTCACTAAGAGAAAAGCCAGAAAGACTTATTTTGCCTTCTTTGTCCCCAGCATGCAGCTACGTAATATGTTCTGGAAACTTTGAATGTTTGAAACAAGAGATAGTCATTTGTCTTTATGGGCTGCATCAAATGGTGGATTTAAAACAGTTGGGAGCACACAGAGTGAGGGTAGGAACGAGGAAACTTGGTTTGCTTCCTTGGTAACAGAATCTACAGCACAGCAGGAGAACAGAGCATGATAATTAGGGAATTACAGCTGTTAGTCACAGAAAATATGCTGCAGTTGCAGGTCAGGGACCTGAGGTTGTAGCACAGGAAGGAAAACTGTAATTTAGAGTGTGCAAGGAACTCACTGCATGCACCAGACTTCTTGCTACTTATAGCATCTCTACACCTGTTTTCCAGGGCGGAAATCAAAGAGACAAGAGCAGAGATCAGCAACAAGCCACCAAGGAAATAGAGTTTCCCTCAAATACCGGGACAAGAACTATTTTTAATGATAAATGGGTATTCCATTAACTCTTGTTCATTCCCCCTCTTTCTAAGCAGGACAATCAGAAGTGTGAACTTTAAGATGATGGAGATGGCAAAACTTGATCCACGTAGTTATTCTGGGAGCTAGCAGCTCCCTTAAGAAGCACCAGTTGTTATGAGGGATGAATAATGTGAGCCCCACTGAAGCAGGGCTTGGCTTGGAGACCTCTTTGTATTAACCCAGAGCCTGTGTATTAACCCAGAGCCTTGTATTAATTGCCTGCAAGGAAATGAGTAAGTTCCTGAAGGGAACTGAAGGATACAAAGGGAAACACAAGCTTCAGTCCAAATGCAATACCACTTGATTTTCCTAGTCTTCACCTTAAAAATGCCAAACTCTAATCAAATGCTAAAAAACAAGTCCAACAGATACCCAGAATAACATCACTAAAGTCACTCTGCCCACAAGCCTTTAAAAAGAGAGGACCAGCTGGTATAGTTTAAAGCAAATCTATTACTCGTGCTTTACTGTGACCTTTGATCCAGCTAAATCCCCCATAAGAAATTTGTCATTGCCATTCCCCCTCAATAAGAGAATTTTTATTTGTTTATTTCACCCAATCGCCTCCACCCTTTGTTCCAAACTGGTCTTGTCTGAGCTTTTGAGATAATCTTTCTTTCCAAAACTTTTAGTGTGTGGAAAACCATCTTTTTACTTCTCAGTCCTTAAATCAAGTTGCTTCAGCAGCAAGAGTTGACTCTTACAGGTGGGAACTGGAGCATAAAGGAACTTGAGGAGAACTAAACTTGCTGAGGAACAGAAAAAACACCCACTATTCCCTGACACTGACCAAGAGCTGACAGCTTATTTTCTTCAGACCTGCACCTGTGCTACCCAAGCACACAGCTCAGATTCAGAGACCAACACCAGGAGATCTGAGGCCATGAGCCTCAAGACTCTCCATAAGGCATAAAGAGCTCATTCAAGTGACAACAGACAGGACTTCCAGCACTTGCTTGTTGTACCAGCTCGCAGCTTTACATCACATCTAAGCCAAACTCATTCTTTCCATTGAAGAGCAGCTATTAATAACTTCCTGCCACCCAGTCCAGCCTGCTGACCAGTAGCCAGGCCTCCCCAGTTCTCCTTGAAGCCTGGCAGCATGCCATGCAGATCAAACTATTTTGGACAGGAAAGGTATTTCAGTGTCCTAGACCCTCAAGCTGTCCTAAGCTAGCCTCTGTTCCAAAGGAGTATGACGTGATTCACTCACTGCTCTCCCTTGGGTGAGGTGTCACAGCAAAGGCTCAGGGGGTGAGCAAAGCTCCTGGGCCCTGGGGTAAAACCCTTCCCCTGGACTCTACCAGCTCCCTGGATGTCAAGTTTTCCTGACCCTGTAAGCTCTGAGGAGCAGTGGGGAGCAGCTACAGACAATCAAAGGGATAAAACCACTTCTATTCTTGGTGAGCTGCTCACCCTGCAGCCTTCTCCTCAGTCAGAGTTCGGTGTCAGTCAGATGGTTTATGCACTTGGAGGCTGGGCCAGTTGTGCCAAATGCTGCTGGAGCCTTCCTCCTTGCTGTTTCTGGTCAGCAGCAGACTGGCAAAGGCAAGTTGGCTCCCAATCCCTAGTCAGAAGACAACCTGTATTCTCCATTCTCCACCTTCCTGAGACACAACACCTCAGAGGAGAGGCACTGCTGCCATTTGGGACAGGATTTCTTTACGTTCAGAAGAAATATTGGCTGAGATGCATCTCAGTCCTGTTGCCTTTTCACCAGAACCACTTAACCATAATAATGTGACATTTGGTTTTAAAGCCTTCCAGAGGAAGAGTGCAATTTGCATTTTAGAGCCCTATGCACTGACTTGCCCTAGATGTACCTCCACCCACTTGCTGGGACTTGTGCAGTCATTTCTCTCAGGGAGACAAGGGTTCACCAGATCTTGGTGCAATGCACCCAAATCATCTCAGTAAAAGTTCCGAGTCCGATCGTGATAGTGCCAAGTGCTTGATGCCATTTTTAGAAAGCAGAATAACTAAGTATTTAAGGACAGATCCTTCCCCAAATAGACAAGAAGAGCCAATCAGCAGCTGTTTCTCTGGAAAGATTTTGCCAGCACTACAAATGCTCCATATAGAAGCAGAAAGGCACTACTTCTGAGCATAAATGCATTTTAGATGACATTGCCACTAAATATACCAGGTGACTGTTCACACAATTGGTTTGCTTCCAGTCTGGTTCCCCTCTTTGGTGTGGGCAGCAAGGGCATCATAAATGAAAAAGCCCCAAGATGAATTTAGTTTAGTGACTGAATGTGAAGGGGGGGCAGGGAAGAAGTAAGGAGAACCAATATTAAGGGTGGAAACTAATACAAAAAGCTTCTGGGATATTAATAGTGTGCTGAACTAATAAGATGCAGTCAAAGCTATGAAGTTTCTGCAACACCGCAGCAGCTGCTACTGTGAAGTAAGGGACTAGAGTGGATCTGTGTATTTACAGCAGTTATCTGAAAGCCTGGGCATGTAATTCCACTCAGAATCCCCACCAACACAAATACATTAAAAGCAGACTGAAAAAGCTCCTGTAAACCCACTAAGCACAATAGCTAAAGTTTCCACAAGGAATAATTCCTAGCATTACAGTTATGCTCACAGAGATGGGCTAAGACCCTCTCTGGAGTGAACAGAGCAGAAGCTCTTGCTGAGAACATGATATACTGTAGCAGCTCAAATACCTTCCAACCCTCTGGATTGCTAAAAAACCTTTGGGACTGGAATCTGTAACATAAAGAAGTCCCATAGAAGTTAGGCTACACAGCGACTGCTAAAACCTCTTAGATCCACATTGCTTTTTTTTTGGTTTTTGTTTGATTGCTTGGGGTTTTTTTTTTTTTTTTTTTTTTTTTTTTTTTTCTGTGGGCTTGGGGTTGGGTTATTTGGTAGTTGATTTTGTTTGGGTTTGGGTCCTTTGGGGTTTTTTTGCATTAACCTATAGGCAAGGCAGGTTTGTCTATGAAGAGATGAGTCCAAGCATCCACTTCCTTCAAGCTTTTGAGAACAGGCCTGGTCAAAGACAAATCCTAGGAGCCAGGATTTGGAGCTAGAGCATAGATCCCAGCACCCATCACACCAGGTGGGTACCCCCTGCTTGAGCTGGCACTCGGCAGCAATTTACAGCTTCCAAACAGCTCTGTGGGGCTTTCTGTACATACCTGCACATCCTCTCTGAAGGCTGAAGAAGGCTAGGAGATGGAGAGCCCCCACAAAGCACAAGAAAGGCAGTGTCTGGTTAAACCTACACAAGAGCTGAGGGAACAGCTCAACACCCTGTCCACACGGCACCTGCCATGCCGAGGGCACAGCAGGAAAAGCTGCAACCACAGTGGCAGCACAAATGCTGCTACTGCCCAGAAACACCACAGCTCTGGGCATGGACCAGAATCCACTATGGCATGAGTGAGTAAGCACGTGACATGGATTTACCATGGGTTTCCGAGTAGATGGACGTTGTCTCTACACAACAGGACACTGAGGTCACAAACAGCATCACCATGACCCCTCTGGACTCCTCAAGATCAGCAGCACCCCTAGAGTATCTAAAGCCCTTGCCTGGTTAGCTACTACTGTCAGAGCTCTCTGAAGGCTGAACGGCAGCCTAATGTTAGATAGCACAATATTAAGAGAGGAATAAATGCCATTTTGTTAAGGAAACTTTAGAGAAGAGTGACAGTTTTGAAGACTCCTTTTAAGCTATCATTACTGGCAGGAAAGAGGAGAAGTCAGGTTACTTAACTGCTGTTATGACAGTTATCAAATGGAAGAGACCAGTGACTTGAAGAGAACATTGCAGCTCATAGCAAAATTCCACTATGCTTTTCATTAGGTGTGTCCAATTACTTCCAGTATAAATCAGCTAGACCGTTGAAAGCAGGTTTGCAGAAAATTAGTTTAATGCTATTATCAAGTGGAAGAAAAAGAAAACAAGGAAAGACTTGTTTCCCATGAAATAGTCACAAAAGTCTAAAGCTATGTTGGAGATCTCTCAGACACTGCAGAAACTTTCAGAATTCCTATCTGTTTCACTGGAAAGATCCAAGATTCCAAGACAGCACTTTGTGCAACAGTTCTAGGAATGAAAAGCAAGAACTTATTAGGGTCAGCTCCAGTAAAGCTGACTTCAAAGTGCACTTTCAGGCTGCTGAGTAACTGCAGATGCAGGCAGATGGCTCATTATTACAAATTACTCACACAAATTGTTGCTAATAGAGTCATGCAAGCAGTATTACAAGCCCTCTCCCCTGTCCCAATGGGCCCAGTGACCATTCGTGTTGCAAACTAACAAGTCAGCACCTTCAATTAGGCCAGAGGACAAGTAAGGAACAGAGAAGAGGAGTGATGCCATGCAACTCTACTGCTGGTAGTGTGGGTTGCAGTTGTCTCTCAAAGTTTAGGCAATCCTGCTGGGTCAGACAAGCTTCTCCTAGAAAAACCTCATGGTTTTCTATTGTACTGACATGCAGAAAGAGAGCCTCATCCTGTTTGGGATACTCAGCTCCAACAAAAGCAGAGTTACATACACCACCCTATTTGGAACAGGGGACTCCAAAAGCAGAACACCCCAAAACCTTGTTGAAAAATGCTTCAAACATTTCACATATGGTAAAACTGCAGTAAGAGCTGCCTGTGATCCAAATTTGACCCTTAGCTGCCTGAGCACTGTGAGACAACACTATTTTCTGGAAGCAGATGAACCGGATGGAACCTGTTCTTTCATTATCAGAAAGAGATGGGGAGGGACGCACATGGAGGGCAAAGAAGAGCCCAAAGCTCTCCTATCTCCAGCTCCCTTACTGCCAGCATCATCTCCTTTTGGAGGGGAATTAAGTCAGGGGAAAGCCCAGTTATTTGGGCCAGTGCTGTGACCCACACTTTGCCTTTTGGTGGAACCAGACTGGGCACACAGCCATGCAGGGTGAGCCATGCACACATGACTGAGATAGGAAGAGACACTAATGAAACGTTCAGGGTTTTCTCAGACCATCCTGTCATTCAGTATAAGAATCACAGAGGAAACAGCTCCTCCTTACCTGAACTGATCACTGAAAATGCTCAAGCTCCAACATTCAATGAGCACACATTTGCTCAAGCTTGCTGGTCATTAATTTAAACCCTATATATAATAAACTCCAGTTGTGGAGTCCTGAACTAAAGCAAGTATTGAAAATACAAGGAAAGTGAAAGATAGAAATGTTCACAAGGAAATGAGCAGAATGACCAGACAGGAGAAACTGAGACCAACAGGTCACAGAAATGATTATCAGCAGAATTATTTGCAATATTGAGACTTCACACACAAACATGCTAATCAGAAATTTATCCACTCCACAGGAAGATCAGACATCACTTTTCTATTTAGTTCCATTTAATTTCACAAGTATCAATTGGAATTGGACTAGATGATCATTTTAAGTCCCTTCCAACTTAAATACGCTAATTCTCTTCCATTATGATGACCTCCAGACAAGGGAACCTGAGCACTGTCAGAAGACTGCACAACTTCACAGGATTATTTTCCCCACTTACAACTTCCTGGTTTTTTGAAGAATTTGATGTCCCACCAATGAGAAGGAGACTTCCAAGCTGTCACAACAACCCCATTCTAATAGAACTGGGTTGCTTCAAGTTTTACACAGTGCAGAATTGTGCATGGAAAAAAAAGTCTTAGGAGTCTTAGGATTTGAGCATTAAAATTAAAGCTCACACAAGAAACATTGGCTAAGAGGCAAAGGTGACAGTAAGATGAAGTTTACCAATGCACTTATTTCTGTCCTTATCTTTTGATTCCTGCAACTTCTTTCATTTGATTGTCTAACGAAGAATCAGAGCAAACAATGAACATGCATCCCCTAATAAAAATTCCTTGTGAAAAGCGACCAGCTCTTCTGGTGCCTTTTTGGTGTGTTTTCTAACTGCTCCCATGATGCAGCGATATCCTAAGCACAACCAAGCTCTACCAGATTTTTGGAAGCCTTAATTCAAGAGACCTTGCAACACCCCCGTGCGGTTAAAAAAAGGATCTTGGCTCATGCCACCCACCACTGAAACAGACACCCTTAGGCTGGGATGAAGCAGCTGTATGACACCACGCAGCAACACTTCACAGCATTTTAGGGTAGAAAGCAATTAACCTTTGGCTGAATCCCCTTAGCTCCAAGCTACAAAAGGAGTGTTTGTTCTGTTTTCTTCTCTACTCCCCACCTCCCCCAAGGCTTCATGGCTCTGGTGTTCTCATTAGCTCACTGCCCAGGCTGCTCTCTGGACCCTGAAATGGAGAACAACAGTTGTCATCTAATTAATAGGCTGTTTTATCCAGATATTAATTTTGTTTTTTCTTGCTTCTGCTCAAGAGTAGTGGCAGCTGATTCCAGCAAAATTAGGGTGAGGTTGCAGTGCATTGTTTCTGTTTGGACAGTAAATACACTGGAGCTGAGATCTACTTGAGGCCTCAGATGTATTTTAAAGCAAGTTAAGGGAATTTGGGCAAGGTCCTCTTTACAGGTATGAAGAGAGTAACTACTTCAGCTGAGGGAAGATATTTTTCAGCTCTCTACTGTTTCTTTCTGTGTCTGATTGAAATTTAGTCCTACTTTCTGTACTTACACAGAACCTTCACCCTCAAATCCAGCCCTAAGACAGAGGATCCAAGTCTGACAGTGATATCCTGGAAGCCTGGGAATCCCCACAAAATCAAACGTCCCTTAGATTTTTAACTCTTGAATTAGCATCCTGTATAGCACAGGCAAAAGATGAATTAATTATAAAATCTGACGTCAGTTAAACAAGACTTGGAAATATAATCTGTGTTTGATCCCCCGACTTCACATTGAGCACATATTTCCAACTTCATTGGCTACTTATCAGCTTCAGTCCCTTACTCTTCCACCCTTCCATAACAAAGCATGTTCCTAAACAGACACAGTTTGCAACTGCAGCGCTTCAAGCTGTTAGAGACCATTCTGACACCTCCCTTTCGGTGCCTGCTTCTAACGTGAAGCTTTATCAGAGATGCTCTGCTCTGAGCCATCAGAAATGGGAAGCTGTGGCTGAGGCTCTGCAGCACTGGGCAAGCACAGCCAGACCAGCAACAGCCTGTGGACTCCAAGGGGAGGGTGCAAAGCCAGCCTGACACAGGGACAACACAGCCAGCCTTTCACCAGCCCTTCCTAAACAAGTGTTCTCAGCTGAGGTGCTGTGAGAGTAGATCTGACTATAACCTGACACCTTCCCACTCTTATCGTGGGTCGGTCTGGTGTCATATTCAAACAGGAGGGTTACATTCATCTTTTCCAGGGCCTGAGGTCATTTTGCCTTGGTTATCTACAGAAAAGGCTGCTGTAAATGCTCCTTCTGCAGGCAAAGCAGAAGGAGCACTATCAGAAAACAAAATTAGTCAAAGCAATGTTTTTCCTAAGGCCAGCCTCACTAGAGTGATGCTGGCAGGAAAAGGGAGGCAGCATTAGCAGATACCCTGCTAGTGGGCTTGAAGGGGAAGGAATCCATAAAAACCTCCAGGCATTCCAGCAGGCTGGGTACCCAGCATCGCTTTCACAGTTTAGGAAACAGTTTCATCTCAACCCCCACAAACTGACCTTGGCAGAACATTGAAAGTTTGCACATAACAGCCATGGTTGTGCCATGAGTAATTAAGTCCTCTAAGCTGATGGTCCATTTGCTGGTGGAGAAAAATATCTTGTTATCACGTGAACTACATCACATTAAAATTATATTTATGACAATACCCCTAATTCCACTTAACAAGATCCTTCTATCCATGGATTTTTCATCATTTTGTGCACCTTCATGTCTTTCCCACATAATTTTCTGGTTTAGACTTCATTACATTTTTCCAGTACACCAGAAGCAAAGCACATTGGCTGAGGCTGAAACAACAACCTATGCTGGACATTAAATGGGGGAGTCTCTTCTTCAGGAATAACCCAACATGAATATTTTGATTAACCACAGCTCAGTGAAAGAAAAGATCTATACATATTAAAAAAAAAGATATACATATCTCAACAACAGATTTGGTCTTACAGTATTATCTTCCTTTTGCTTTTCAATTTGTTGAGTTAATTGCACACGTTCAGAGCCAATCCCATCCATCAGCAGTCCAGGTTAGACTAACTAACTGACACCTGAAGTGACACCACTAACACCTGAACATGAACATGACAGGACACTATTGCCTGCTGCTAGCCAGCAAGGGAAGGAACATCATGCTGGGACAGCCAGGAGTGGGAAGTGTTGCTTCCACACTTGCTCACTTAACCTGTCAGTTGGGTTAAAACATGAGAATACTTAATTTAGGGGTTTGTAGCTAAATTGCATTTCTGTTTTCATTAATTTTGTGTTCTAATGTAACTACAGTAGTTAAGTTGGTAGTTACAGTAACCTTCAGAAGAAAGAGGCTAAGCCTATGCAGACTTAAGCAAGCAGAGAGAAAACTCAAAGAGTCTCATCCTATAAATGCTCTAATATGGCGCATCAATGCTCTGCATCCGTCTCTTGAAGAAAAAGCAACTTCAGAAAGTAATCTACGCCAATTACATGAAAATTAGGTCAGGTACCTTACCTGTATTAGTTACCTTGCAATCAGTTCAGAAGCCCTCTGAGATATAGCAGTTTCTGGAAATAAGAACTAATGAACTTGGTCAAATAAGCTGTGACTTGAGGGGTGAGAGCAGAGTGAAATATTTCAAAGCTAATGAGGCATTTGGATCCAGTGGAAAAGAGATGCCGGCTTTTCTAATGATGCAGGGTACCCATTTCTAGTGCATCTGCACCAGGTAACATGAACAGTTATAATTCACTTACATTTAAACGTCTGAAGAGACAGCCTCTAGAGCCAGTGAGAAGTTGGCTTTGCCACAGCTAGATGCTGAAGGAAGCAAAAGCATGAAGGACAGATCTAAGTTGTGGTATGTCTTTGAAGTTCTTGGGCCATTTGGCATTAGAGGGATGCAGACAAAAGAATTAATGCTTTAAGAAGTGTGTGACAGCCAAGTTCATATAGCTCCTGGCTTTGCAAGTTCTCACAGAATCAAGCACATTCACATGCATTAAAGGGTGGGTGTATAAACAGGCCATACCTTCAGCTGCATTAATGCCATGCTGATTTGCACTGATAATATTTGTGGGGAACCTTTTTCTTCTGCCTCTTTCATGCAGACACTCCAGTATAATGAACTATTTTAAGCAACTCATGGGTAGATGTTTCCAACAGAACCTGAGGCTTTGCCTTCTAAAACGTCATTGGCTGTGCCATGAATTCAGAAGTGCAGGACCACCTTGCACAGGCTGAGTGCTCTCCCTCAGAAGGAGTTTGGGATCCATGGGCACAAAGACAGGACCTGATGTGGAGATGAGAAAGTTAAAGGCGACCGATGCTTTCCCAACATCAGGAACATTCCAGGTAAGGACAAGGTCAGCAGTCCTCAGGAAGTGGGCACAGCCTAAAATCATGGCCCAGTTTATGGCCCAATGCAGACAGAGGGGCAGGCTCTGCCCAGAGGGCTGAGCAGCTGCACACACCACTCTGAGCTTCTGCAGCTTTTAGGCTGAAGCTTTTAGGCTGACATCATGCAACTGCAGCTTTTCAGTATGGAAACAGGACGACTCCCCATGGTTACTCACGTCCAAGTCAATGCAAGGAAAAGAAGAAACATGCTCTATTCTAGTTGTCCCTGTACAAATAGTGAGTGTGTGTGCGGACACATCACTGAAAACCTGGGGCTGAAGAGCAGCCCATCCACAGGCAGGGCTGTAGAAGGAATTTATTCCTCTGGAGCAGAAAGGAAAGGCACAGCTCGGAGGTATCCCAGAACAGTGCAGCAGGCACTCTGCTCCCTCCACGCACACAGCACAGCATTTAGGTTTCCCCAGCCCTTCCCCTCCCAGACAAACCAGCATTTTGCTGTTGCAAAGAGAAAGAAGGAAGCAAACTAGGAAGAAATGCACTCAGCCCGGTGTTATCTGGCAATGCTGAGTGAGAGAATGAGTATGAAGCATCCACTGAAATCCCACTGTGCAATAACTGACTGACAAGCCCCTGGAAGCTCTATAAAGTGTCCTTTCATTCTTGCCTGCCCCTCGGATGGGCAGGTGCAGGCAGTAAGGCAGGAGTGCAGAAAGAAACTCTTAGCCCTCCAGACAGTATAGTCTCCAAAGCTGATATTATGGTCAAAGAGCACAAGCCATAAGCCAGCCCTTCCCTGTCTGTCATCATTCCTGCCTTATTGTCCTGGCCTTTGCTTTGTTCACTGGGAGCAGGCATGTTCCAGTTCTCAGGCACATGCCAGCAAAGGCGCTGGCGTGCTGCCCACCCTAAGTACCGTGTAGGCAGGACGGCGCCTCCGATATTTAAAACAATAGTTAATGTTTTACATCACTGTGGGCCTGCAGATTATTTTCTAAATCCATGAAGCAACAGTGGATCAGCATGTGGTGTGTTAATGCTGCACAAGGAAATAATGCATGAGGGGGAGAGATTAGGAGGGAGCACTTGAAATTGCAGTTGGCATTAGCTATAGGGTAACACATAGCATGGGATGACCTGTTCATCCCAGGCTCCACAGTGCATTTAACAGTGGACTCCAAGAGAGAAACATATGTAAGAAAAACTGCCCTAGAAGCAGACAGTTTCACTTTTCTTGTTCTACCCACCCAAACCTATGAGGAAAAGCTTCTTCAGGAGCTGCTTAGGGGATAGAAATGTTAAATATCATGGTTTTCAGAACAGAAGATACAGGTCTAAAGTGAAAACCTCAAATACAAGCCTGCTTCTCATGTACAAGAAAAAATATCAACATGATGGACAAAGAATGACCCACTCTGTTTCATTACATACCATGGACTTCAGGATTATACTCACAAAGCATCGGTGGATCATTCTTTCTGCTACCAATGCTCGGAGTCACCTTAAGGACCTGAGCAAACACCACAGCTTTGAACTGTTGAAGATGGTGGTATAAAAGAGTTCAAGAATGGTATTATAAAGAAAGTATGCACATTTGTTAATCAGGAAAAAGTTGGCTTAAACAAAATGGGGATATCTTGACTCTTTCTGCCCAGCTACATTTTCTTGTTCAGTGATCAACTGCCTTATGAAATTAATTTTGCAGAATTGGCGGTAAGTCCTTTTTCCTTGCTTTATATTTGTCACTCGTGAAGTGACAGCAAGTACTGTAACTTCATTTCCAGAACAGAAGCCTGACAATATAAGAAGAATTTGTCCAAGATGAATTGTGAGGTTCAGTGACCTCAAAGTCAGGTGCCACTTAAGGCTCAAACAAATCCTGCAGTTCAAAAAGCCGCCATTTGCACATCAGCTGCTTACTAGGCACTGAGAGCTGAGACTATCCCGCAGAGATGAGGACCTGGCAAAAACAGGGGTTAGCCTCCTTGGCACATGAGCAATCACCTCCAGAATCCAAATGCCTTGATTCCATTCAGACCCTAACACGAGTACAAGTTGTTCTTGCCACTATCCCTTTTCCATAGAGTCCCTTCAAGAAGACACTGAGGATATAACACTGGCTATAGAGTTGCAGAAACTGACCAGAAGTGACTGAGAGTACCGTGAATATGAGGTCCAGCAGGGAGAAACATCCAGTCCTTCTCTGGAAGCAGAGTAGCTTATCTCTGAACCAAAAATCTTAGCTTCAAAGAAAGTACTTAATAGCATTTAATTACTTATCTGTACTTATCCTAAACTCAAGTACTGTTGAGCCAAGCTTGACTTGGAGAGCCTTCCCAGCTTATTTGGGAGTGTCCATCCTACCCAACCCTCTTATTCCTTTTCAGTGCAAGAAAACAAGTTACACATGCATGGGAATTCATTCACAATGGTCATACTTATCAGCCTTTCCACTTCATAGCCTTCATTCGGTGGTCAGAAGTATTTTTGGATGCAGAAACTTGAATTCAGACCCTCCTTCTGCTCTGACAGGTTGACAGGAGAGCATCAACAGCTTTGTGACATGAGTGCTAACCCTGCTGGATGTATGTGAAGAGGTAGGGATGCCCACACTGCCTCCATCTTGGAGCTGCACATGACTTCTGAATTTTACCTTGTTAATAATTAAAAAGCCAAAAAATCCCCAGACAAAAAATAACAAAGAAACAAGATCCTAGATTTCTTGCTGTTACTTAGGGAAAAAAAAAATTAAATACCTGGAACTGAAGCAGTGTATTGGTCTTGGAACATATAACTGCTTTCTTCATTGTCTAAAGACTTTTCTGTCCCAAGTGTTTTTTCCTTGTTTGTACAACCACAAAACTGAAGAAAAATAACAAATTATTTGCACACCTCTGGTTTTCAGCAGAAGTCTGCCCAAGGAAATCGCCCCCATTTACGCTTCCCACCACTTTCCCCTCTTTGAAAGAGAACTGAGCACTGCAGTCACCTTCTCTGCTTAGTTACAGTAGTGTAGCAAAACACACCTCTGAAGTTACCTGTGTCCTCCTAAGTGTCATCAACTCACATGCAGTGCAACTGTTTTTCGTTTTGCACTGAACTATTCTATTTTAATGGCATTTTCCTGTTATTTCTCTTTGGGACTCCCAACATTTGCTGGATACAAAAACGCACCTAAAAGCTGTGCTCCAGGGACATACGCCTCCCTTATGACTCTAAGATTATTTCCTCTAAAATTTGATAGGGAGATGTGTGATCACTTTGTAGTGTGATCCATTTCAACTGTTTTAGCAAGGTAGGTAATCCTATACTGTCCCAGTTTTATAAAAATCCAGGCAATTTGAATTAATAGCATAAAAGTATAGCACTTGCCATAAACATGGAACAGTTGCTTTATTGCACTTGTCAAATGCATTCCTCTCTTTGGTCACAGTTATGGTCGAAGAATTTAACAAAAAATTAACAAGCCATTCACAATAAAAAGGAACTCAAAAAAAGTCAAAGCTGGAGAAAGCATCACATACCCTACATATTTGAACTCTTATGGTTTTTCCAGCCTGATTCTCACTCTTAGTTCCACAAGTTTCTTGTGAGCAACATCCCTTGTTCAATATAAATTCAAGTGGAAAGGACAACAGAGAGGTGTAAACTCTGAGAAAAGTGAGTGGATGCTGCACACAGGATAAAGATCTGCCCTATTTCTGAAACAGGAACAGAAGCAGTAGCCATGAACAGAAAGGCAGACAGCATTGCCCAGGTCATTAACCTAGATGGCTTATCCTGTGCACAGCCATCTGCCCACAGCTCATCCCGTATCCCAGGTATCCGAGGAGAGCCCACAAGCTGCCATGCCCACACACAGCATGGCCAGAGCAGACAAATCCTGCAGCACTGCTGGCCCCACAGCCTCACCCTGCTGCCAAGCCTCAACACCGAGCAAACACTTTAAAAATATCTACAAACTTCTATTTTATAGCAGCAGTCAAAGAACAACAGTTAACAGAAAGAAATTTCTAACACAATATTTAGAAAACAAACCCCTTTATTTTTAAAGGGCTACAAGCTGGCTGAGAAATTCACGTGTCTGCTAGGGTAGAACATCTTGACAGACCCACTATAAAACAAACAATTTACCATTTTGATGTGGCATGGTGGCAGTAGGAAGCATAATTTTATCTGCTTTTTCTGCAGCGACCTCTGACCCTGTGCATCATAATTTGAGAAGCAGCTGTGTACTTAGAGCCCCAGCACCCTGCTCATTCCTGTGTGCCGGGCACGGCGAGTGTCACCCCCCTGTCACTCTTGGTGATTAGCACAGCCACCAAGGAGGCTGCCACGGGGAAAACCTGGTGCCCCCTGCCCGAGACAGGTGCACACCCCTGTCACATCCCACATGTGTGTGCTTTGGGCTTGTTACCACTGCTGTCATCAAAGCAGACTATCGCTGGCAAGTGCAACATCACACAAGAGACTCCCAGCATTGGAATGCAACATCTTTGTGGTGCCCGTCAAAGGCTGATTTTCATCCAGAAGTGTACTAGGAACAGTTCAAAGATAAGGTGGTGGGGTCAGAGCAAAAGATGCTGGCAGAATCTTTCTTTTGTCCTCAAACAGAAAAATAAAATATCCTCTTAAGAAAATCAACTTGAGGTCAGCAATAGGGTTTCTTTTCAAGTCAGCCACAGGCCTAGTAAAGAACCATTCTTTGTAGGCAAAGCATGAAAGTAATAATATAGCAACATTGCTATATTATATGAAGTTTTTGCTGAAAATGAAAATTTTAAGAGCAGAAGTGTCCAATATTCATCAGTCATGGGTGTATTTCAGTAATCCTGCAGGCCCAGGGGTCCACATGAAGTCCTGAACACTGCAGTTACTTGAGAAAGGGAACCTCCATTACATTAGCATTTTGGCGCCAATCCAAGAAAGCACTTAAGCATGTGCTTAACTTTAAGCACATGAGTGCTCCCACCCACATAAAAGGACCACTTATTCACTGAAAATTAAGCATCTGCAGAAATACTTTTCTGTATCAGCTTCTTTGCTGAGTATCTTACAGGATTATACCCTATCAAGTGACTCCCTGGAAAAAGAAAAAAAAACCCCACCACCTAAACAGAAGTTGACTTCAGCCAGGGTTGCCAATTGCCAGGGGCTGCCTAAGCACATGTGGCACTGGCTTTGGAGCCCCATGTCCTCCCCAGCTTTCACAGCAGCTGCACAGCAGTGAGGAGCCTTTTCCGAGGCCAGCGCATGTTCAGAGCTGCTGCCTCAGCCTTTGCCTTCTGGTTCTAAAAAAACTCATGTAAAAACTATTGTTCCTGAGCAAAAGCTTGCTTGCTTCTCTGAAGGCCGGGATGTAAAAGCACAGACCTACACGAATGCACTACAGTGCCTACATAAGGTGAGAGTTGCTGCCAGTTAACACCAACAAGGTGTTAGAATGAAAACACCAATCTACTACAGATTGGTTGCTTTGTATCAACCCCTAAAGACCTTAAATTATATTTAGGTGAGGAGGTGAGGGCAGCTCAGGAATTAATGTATATGGGTATAGAGGGTAAGGCAGTAAAAACCAACTCTAAGCAGGCAGTGGAAAAAAAATTGTGTTTCCCACCTGCATTTTTTGGAAGGTCATCACCGTCACAAATGCTAACTCTGGTTCAGGCTCCCACAGCAGAGTAATAGTCGTTAATCATCCTCATCAGTTACAAATTACTCACAGGGATAGATATTCCATAAGAAAAGTCCAAGCCCAAGGACCCTGAAGCCCTTCCAGGATGTGAGGACTTACACCTCCTTCTTGCATGCTGGATCTCCCTCCTTGAGAAAGAAACATGGGTGCTGGAGGCCCAACCCTTTCAGTAGGACCATCTGGGAAACTGCAGGCTCAGTTTTGTGTTTCACAAAATCCTCTTGCCTTAACACTGCAAATTAACCTTAAGGTTATCGTGACTGTTAAAGAGAGTGGAATTGAACCCAACCTGAAGTCAGAGCATAAACAGCACTCAGCTCAACTTAAGGAAAAGCAAAAGTTCCTATTTCTGCCCCAAGCTGCGCAACAGGCTGCCCCTGAGCAGAGAATTTGAGTCATTTGTACAATCTGGCCACCCACCAGGCAGGTTTCCTACCTGCTGCTGCACACCAAGGCACACCCTGGCGCAGGATGCAGCACAGGCACCTGTCAGCTCCGTGATTTGTGACCCATCTGACAGGGGCGGCCGGAGACGCTCTTTACAGCCTGGTGTCACTTCTGGCTGTGTGTGTTCCAGCTGCTGTACTGGAGAGCACTTTCCTTACCAATTCACATCAAAGGCTGCACCGACACTAGCACATGAGTTTTACAAGTCACTCAGCTGTGTACTATAACAAAGGTGTGCCTGGGATGCTCCTTAACATTTATCTTACTGTGCCCAAAACTGGCATCAGCTTGTGTGAGGATTAAGATCTGGGAGACATGAACTACCAGCCACAACGTTGGTGGGTGACTTTAAACATGTCTTAGGAAGTGGTTTTAAATGCACACAGAAGACCAAGCCTTTATATAGCAGCTTTCTATCACAAACCAAATGCATCAGAAGTTTTCTTGCTACCTAATCAGATACACAGACTACTGGGTTTCTGATGCATGAGGTGTGGGATGAAGACCAGGCTGAGGTGAACACGACAACAGCCATATACTGTGCATCATTATTTTCCTGTGCCTTCTAGCTTCCGAGATCCCCAGGGAATATGACAACCATTTCCACATCTGACTATTTCATTTTGAGAGAAATGTAAGCTAGACTTAACTATTTTCTTTTCATGTGTGTCTGGTAGATATATTTATCATCAAGAGATTCTTCTCCTCCTCTTCCCCCCACTTAACAGCTCTTGACTTTGTGTGGCCCCTCCATACCAGCATATTGTTTGTGCTTTTTGCAAGACCCTACTTTAAAGTATGACATGTTTATGTAAGAGGCATTGATGGCTAACACAGGCCTCAGCTCAGTAGGGCATTTGGGATGGTGTCAGCGAGGAATGCTCTCCCCTGATTTATGAGCATGTTATAGTTATTCAGGTGGAGTGGCAGGACCTGGCAGTAAGCACCAGCATATAGATCAAATGTGTTTTAAGTTCATAGATCAGGCTGAGGTGCTGCCAATCGCCACAGGATTGTGGCAGGGAACCGAAACCCTCAGTTTTAAAAAGAAAGCAGTCTCTGAAGACAAGGAGCTGCCTTCAACCTGAAGACTGACTAACCAAAAATCTTAGACTGTTCTTACTAACCCTCTTCTGCAATTTCATGATGGCATATGTGCAGATTCAGAGACAGATGCTTATGGTAGCCTACAAGACTGACTTAATACACCATCCTTTTTTGCAAGACAAGTCTCGCCTACTTCGCTACCACCAGATAAGCACTTGAACAAAATTCTTCAACTTTCTCCCTTTTAACCTCCTTTATTTATAATAGGTACAGATTGAAGAGATGTTCTTTTGAGGCACATGACTGAAGTGTTCATATTTACGAGCCCATCCAACTCTACACTCTGCCCCCTAAAAAAACTAACTTTGGAGCATCACATGGTTCCCAGCAGCCAAACCCCATCCCCAGTGTTTGCCAGCATCCTTTCTCTCCAACGTGCTTATTTATTTATTTAACATCTTCACCTCTCAATTAAATCAGTTCCCCTCATTTCCTTCACAGTTTGAACAATTTTGCTGTTTGCTCTCATCTGCAGTTTGTACCTTTAATTAAGACATTCAATTTCATATTTCCCTTATGCTGTTACACCTTCCTCATTATCAATTTGGCAATGCAGCTCTGTAAACCTGTAAACCTTTTCATATAGAAAAGCCTAGGCTGAATTAATATATCTCCCACAAAGTAACAGGACTGCAAATCCTTCAATTTCATAAGAAGGAGGGCGAGAAAGGCAGAAAAACAAGTGCTCCTCAGCATTTTTCAAACACTAAGTAAATGTCACAGGTTGAGAGAGTTTAGGCTGTTCAGCCTGGAGAAAAGAAGGCTCTGAGGAGACTTTCTAGCATCTTCCAGTACCTAAAGGGAGCTTACAAGACCTGGAAAGGAACTTTACACCAGGGCATAGGATGGCATGGGAGGAATGGTTTTAAAATGAAAGAAAATAGGTTTAGATTAGATATTACGAGATTCTTTACTCTGAGAGTGATGAGACTGGTACAGGTTGCCCAGAGAAACATGGATGGCCCATCCATTGAAATGTTTCAGGGCCAGGTTGGAAGGGGCTCTGAGCAGCCTTGGCCTAGTAGAAGGTGTCCCTGCTCATGGCAGAGAGGCTGGAATGAGAGAATCTGTAAGGTCACTCCAACCCAGGCCATTCTGTGATTCTGAAACTCCTGCTGTTGCTTGAGTGAAGCAGGTAGGATACTACTTCTTTCTAGGAGAAAGAAAAGTACAGGTAAAGTACAGTATGTACTTTATAAAAGTCCATTTAATAATTATGTGAGCTTTTTGCTGCTGCTCTCACAGTGCCAGTGAAGGTAACTGGGCACACATGATTTCAAATCCTTTTCTCAACAGTGGGCATACAAGTGATGTAACACATCACAAGGAAGTCTTTGATAGCTTCTGTTGTCTTGAGCATTTCAAAAGTCCTATTCTCTTCCCATGAAGGGTCACACATTAGAGTCAATAATCAGACTCAGAATTCAGCTCAAGCCCCCCAAAGCACAAGGTATGGTTCTGCACATAGCAGTCATGCACAAAATAACCCACCCATGGCACATTCAATGATTCCACCAGGTTTACAGACAAGCACTTCATGTTTACACAAATGCAGGATGACTAATTTCCAGACAGGCATCACTATGGCAACTATAGGGAAATGCCAACATAGTCAAAACCTGAAAGAAATGAAGTATTTTAAACAGACTCTTAATGCAAGACCAAGAAGAAGACACAAATCTCAGTGCATTGGAACACACCTGACTGTTTTCCTGTTTTCCTGCAAGATCTTCATCTGTTATAGATCAGGGTTTGGAAGTTATTCTTAACTTTCTTTTCACCAGGTACAAATCCAAAATAATAAATCAAGTTTCTAGAGTCAGTTACATTGTAGGCATAATAAGAGGCACCAGTTTATTTATATATATATATATGCAAAGAAACCCAAACCCACAAAATACCCCAGCCAAATTGCTATTTTTTCTTTCAGAAATGACCTTGCATTGTTTATTACTTTAAGAGCACTTTTTAGAGGCTCATTGCTGCTCTGTTAACTGTTAATTAAAGACAAACTCTCCTCTTTTCCTACCCCCATAAGAAAAATGCCAAGAGGCATAGCCTAGAAATGCATTAGATTTCAGGGGCTATCCCGCACTGATTGGTGTGAGTGGAAGCTTCCACAGCTTCATTCTGATATTTTTGATTTGCTCCAGTTTGAAACACAAATGAAAAGGCAAGCTTGAGTCCCAGCCATTCTAAATTCTTAATATTATCTACCAACAAAGTGAAAGAGTAATCAAAGATTAGAAGTTAATGAGTAAGAGTCTATTTTCTTAAGGAAATACAAAATTCCAGTGTTACTTTCAATTTGAAGTTCTTCAAAATAGTCAGTGGGTTCGGTTACACTTTTTCTTTTTTCCTTGCAAAATTTTGGTAGCAATTATAGAAGTCTGAGCTACTGGAAAGAGTAACATGAACCATTTTAGCTAGCTAAAGTAAAGAAAAAAAAAAGAAAAAAAAAGAAAATCCTTAAAACCAGACAAACTATTTACCTGCAGTAATGATGACACTGAATGCCATGCAGAGAGGGAAAACTGCTCCCCTTGACCTGCTGCTCCTGCTGCTCATGCTTGGCACCGAAGGAAACTGACTGTATGGGCAACTCTATTTCTAAAAGTGAGCAGAGAAAATAATGCCTGTACAAACCATCATGTTTGAATGTTAGACTGAATAATTGGGGACTACAATATTGCATGGATGCTTCCATTTATTTCTAATAAATAATGGGTGTGCAAAATTTCCGGGGTTTAAAAATACATTGTGTCCCTAAACCTGAGGTTCATGAGACCAAACTCGCATCTTCCCTTTTAGAAAACATAAGCATTAATACATTAGCTTTTTTATTAGCATGGAAAAGAGCACAATAGTCTGTGTGGCACATCAGAAAGCAGTCATCATCAAAATGTCCTTGGCATCAGGCATTTCTTGGCTAAATGTCCTCAGCACATTATTCAGGTTACATTGCACCAGCATTTCAAGAGATCTAGAAGCTGAACAGTTTGGAGAGGCCTGGTGAGCCAGTTTACTCCCACAGGACTCACAACTCATCTCCAGGTTCTGCTCCCATTCACCAGTGGGTGATTCTGTGGTACATGGCCAGGCCATGTAAGACTGCCTGGCAATCCCATTTTGGGTCCAGGCTGTGGGAAAGGAAATCAAAGGTTCCTTTTTTCATCTACTGAAATGCTTTTAGCTCCTTTCAGATTTGTCATAATAACAATACACTTAAGGAATCATCTAATGCAGGCTTAAACCTCTGTTCAGTACAGACTGCTAAAAATGCCTATCTCAATGGGACATGCTACGCTGACATATTGCATTTTTCTGTATCTAAGCCCCAGGCCAGGCAGCTAAACCCAAAAATCTATGATGAATACGATGTAGTCAAAGCTAATTAATGGATTCATATCCATCATCATTCTGCCATTACAAAGTTCTTTTCCCTTCCTCTCAAGGGCTTTTCTCCTTCAGCCTATAGCGTTTCTGATTCTTTTCCACTGATGTACAAAGCTTTGAGGTCTCTTACATGAACCTAGGCTTCTTCCCCAGGGTTCCTGGCATTATTTCCATGCATGTTTATCTGAATCTCTTGCTGTTTTCTTCCAAAGGATGTATATCTTGACTTTAGTCCTGGAGATCTGAATTACCAGAAGCCCTCAGTACCTCCTGGATGTTGCTCTGCAGGCGTCTGCTGCTCCTGCAAGCTGTTCTGAGCAAGGCACTGCAAGTGCCTTCTCTCAGTGTCTCCTCTCCTCCAGTTTCAGTGGAGGGAGCAGATTTGAGCCTTCCTCAGGGCCCTCTCCTTCCCAGCAGAGGCCCAGGCACACCCGCAGAGGCACCACACTAATGGCAGCTGGCACTGTCTGTCTCCCAGCAGCAGGGCATTAATAACCATTAACAAAATGCTATACAGTTCCAACATGATGTCAGTGGTATTAACCTCTGTCATTCCTGTATCAGCACTCATGTATGACTGGTTTTCTTTTTTTTTTCTTTAAAAGTTACGTCTGAAATACTCCATAGCAGTGAAACCAACAGTGACTACACAGAATAGTTTTGATTTTCCAGTTTTGAAAATAAACTCTCAGTTATCAGTACTATGTTGAACAGCAGCTAAATTTCTCATCCATACTTTTTTTATCAACCTTTACAGAAAATAAACCAAAGCAAAGCCTTCATGCCCTGCAGACTTATGAGCATTTTTGAGAGCTACTAAGGACTTACCACCTATTAGAGAAAATAGGTGGGAGAGATTTGGGAGTTTTCTGGATCGGCTCTTTTATGAGCAGGTTACTCAGAATGGCTGTATTACAGCAAGTCTGCTATTTCTTTCAGGAGTATGAAATATGAGTATCTTTTCTCAGTTCAAAGTAGTAACCAGAGCAGAAACAATTCCTTTTAAATGGTATGTTCATAAAGCCTCTACAGCCTTACAGTATCTAGGTATACACTGTTTCTCAGCTCAGGACAAAAAAAACAAAAAAACAAAAAAAAAAATGCCAGCACTATAAACAGATGAGATAAAGTCAGTAGGAAGAGAGAGTTGGTATCATTTATTGCAGTAATAAAGACAACTGGAGTAAGATACAATTTTTCATGTATTCAACCACATTTGTATTTTTAGCTCACTAACAAGAGCACCCCTGTTGAATTCCCCTGTGATGATTCAGGATAAATATACCTTAATGTTATTTGAAAGACTGATGTATTTTCAAAACTGAGCTTTTCTTTTTACAGATTAAGAAGGACACATTGCTCATATATTTCACTATTTACTGGCAGACTCCAAGATATGAGAATGCCTAATCCAACTTCAGTTTAAGGGCAGTTACCTCCCTCCTATCTCCACAATGCTTTAAAATGTCCACTTTATCACACTGAACTCTTTAGTTCTAGAAAATAGGATGGGGCTCCCAGATAAATGTTTGCATGGCAAACTACTCCATGTCGGTGCTCATGCCTAAAAGCTATTATTAGGTATAGGGAGTGGATATGCAAGACCAGACTGGGAATGCTTTGTACTCCCATGGACTGCATCAGTAACACAATGCAGTTGTTTCTCCAACTTGGGCTCAATGTGAGGGCTTCAATTTTCATTTTTTTTCTGTCAGTTTTGGGTTTGTTGGATTTTGTTGTTTGGGGTTTTAATTTGCTGTTTCTTAAAAAAAAAAATTAAAAATTAAAAAAATCTTCACCTCTCAAAAAACCCCCAAGAAGTTCATGTGATGCAGAGTTTCAACTGAAAAATAAAAAAGGTTATGGAAGATCTGCCACTTTTGGTGCCTGTGGGTAGAGCAGCTGGTCCCAGTGGAATAAAGGCAAGGATAAAGCCATCTTCTTCATGAATGACATGGCAACGAGGGATACTGCCACCAAAAGCCTGCTCCAAGGCAGCTCCGTACAAACCATCACGAGGAACATTTCAGGGAGAGGGAGCTGAGAGCACAGCACAGGCACTGCAGTCGTGCGGAAGCAGGTGGCAGCAGGGAGGGGAGGCAGTGTTTGCAGTCCTTCTGAGGGAGGAAGTGCATGCTTCAGGTTAAGTCGGGTCTTAGAGATACCCTCCAGCAGGCAGTGAACCAGCCAGCAGCACCTTGGTGAGCAGCAAATCCGCATCCCTGTGGAAATGGCAGAAGACTGATCAATTGAATCCCATGCCCTTCCTTAGAAAAGATAATAAGAGACGGCGAGGAGCAAAGTTTGTACAAATGTACCAGTTTCTTCTTCCTTCTTTGGCAGATGAAAGGAGGAGCAGATTCCACGTGCCCACCCCTCCCCTGATCACAGCATTTAGCAGAAGGGGGGAGAAGGGCTTTTCTGCAGAGCCTGTGCCTTTGAGGCAGCAGCAGGGCAAGAGTTCAGTTTTACGACTCTTGGCCCCAACACAATTTACCATTTACAAACTAATCCTCCTCTGCTGGAGAGCACAAGGCCTGCTAAAGCTCTCATGTCCACGTCTCTGATTCTCCATTGTCCACAGTGACAGGGAGAAGCCGAAGACCTAATCGGTGTGTAATTCAATCGCTGTCCAGGCTGTGTCACAGCACAATGCTCTGCTTGTAGTGCCACGGGCTGAGGCAGCCAGCTACTGTTATGCCCCACAGCAGGTGTGAAGAGTGTCACTGGCTCTGACTGTGTGCTGCCCCTCTCTCCAGGTCCATTGCTGACACTCTGCTCACTCACCACTTTAACACTGTTTTCCCTACTGGCAGCAAGCTAAATGTTGGCTCTCTGGTGAAAGGGCACTCTCAGTATTTTTGACCCCGAACTGGAAATTCCTGCACAGCATAACATGGGCCTCATCTAAAGTCAACCTCTTTGCTCTCCACATCCCCTAAATGTGGAGCATGCTAACAAGCTCTTGACTTCCTTAGTCTTAATCCAGCAGTTAGTAAATTATGATCTACCACACATTCAAACTGTTTCACTCCATTGTTCCTCACCAGACAGACACTGGACATTGCCACACATCCTTTAGGATGGTTTAAATCCTTGGTACCTAATTACATTTTAATCGGCAAAAGAAAGATGCTTCAAAAAATTCCTATCCACATGTAGGTCATTAAAAACCTCTGGAATACCAAATTAAAAGGGCTGCCATACTTAAATACAGGGCCAGTCTGAAAATGGCTTTTGGTTTGGGTTTCAGCAAGAATTTACTGCTCCACCAAGATCTGAAAAGCTGCACTTTCATTTATCTTGAGTTCAAGGAAGCTGAGGATGAGAAGTGCAGAGGAAGAAGGCAGGGCAGCAGCTGCCACTTGATCAGTGGGTGTGGGTACCACCCACGCAGTCATGCTAACCATCAGATATGGGGACAGCACAGGAGTAGTGCTGGTACATGCACAGGAACACGTCACAGGACATGTCACCTGGCACAGAGCTGCATCACACAGGCAACAGTTGTGTGTGCTGCTTCCTTCCACACAGGGAAGTAAGCACTTGTACAAAGGATGGGAGAAGAGAATGAGCACAGAAACACCCTACTCATAACACATCTCCTTCCTTAACAGCCTTGAGAATTTCATTCATATAGAGTTCCTGGTACTATTTTTCCAATTCCTTAATTTTCATGTAGAAGCAAACCAAATAGCAGGAATAGCTGATGGAAGAGCTACACTGGGACAGAAACTGTACAGGCCCTTACAGCTACAGACTTTGATCCAAAAGAATAAACAACTGAAGTCAGCTGCATAACCTGACCAACCCAAGAAACAAATAAACCAAAATGGAAACAATTTCCCTGCCACCACATAGGTAACTTTAAATCAATACGTTTGGCTGTCTAGACTATTTCTGTGCAATTCTATACATGAATTATGGTTACCAATCTTACCTAATCCTGTAAAGGGATGAAATACTTTGTCACACTTGCAAATTCTGTGACGGCAGTGAGCAGATGAAGAAAGATGATCCAGCTTCTTACCACTTGCTACAGAAAAGTTCATAATATTCATTATTCAAAATATGAATCGAACATCTGTATCTACAATGTTTAACAAGTCTTGCTTAGTGTCAAAGCCAAGCTGCTCATTTCCCCCATACTCGTCTACTGTCATCATCGACGGCTGATTTCCAAACATGGCCAGACACCAGTTTTCATGGCAGGGATCAGGAAACATTCTTGCATCCTGAATCAGGATTCAGCAATGCCATGTGCCGAGCTTTAGAAGCATGCAAGGCATTTACAACTGAGCACCTGCGGAAATCTCATTTCCTGACAAGGAGAGGCCTCCAATATTCCTGTTTTCTCCTACTCTTAGGCTATGCTGTAATGAAATCTGGCCTGAATAATCCTTTTATAGTTCCACATGGAAGTATCCTTGCTTAGCTCCTTATGGAGGTTCAGTGGAAACCTGGTTGAGCAAGCAGCAAAGATACACAGAATGAAAAGTCTGGCTGATGGGATATGACAAAAACCACAGACAGGACAGGGACACCGAGTGAGCCTATCAGAGAAAGTGGAAGGACTCTGGCAACCTTCATGAATACAGGTAAGAGGATGGGACTCCAGGGGGTCACATTAAACTTGGTGTTAATGCCAACAGTGACATATGCAGACACAACCCGAGAGTGCATGTTCCTGGAAAGGGAGGCCAGGAGCACTGTTGCTAATAGTATAATCAGAGAGAACAGGACTGAGTCAGTGACAAAAGTTGAAGGGAAATAAATTGAAGGAATGCTGGAAGGGACTTGGAAAGGGCTGTTTGTGATGCCAGTGATTGGAATGACTAAACAGCTATCCTGTAGATTCCCTGCTCTGCAAGGTGCGCCCCACTATCTCTTGTTGTAGGTCTGGGTTGCCCTTATTCCAAGCTGCCCTCATCGCTTTGAAGCTGTAATTCCCTTACTCCACAAAACCTGCTTCCTTGGCCTGTCCCTGTCACTATAATCATAGAATGCTGCTGCTTTATCTCTGACACAAACTATCTATACCCCCTCCTCAAACTCTGACCTCAAACTCCCAATGACCACATCTCCCAGATCACCCCCTCTGCCTCCATTCCCTGGCACTGTTCCCTGTAGCTGCTTCACACCCCAGATTATCTCTGCTTTTGTTTTTCTCCCTCTAGCAGTGTGAGTGTGAAGCCCAAATGATCCCAGGTAGCAGGCCACTGGCCTGCATGCTGTTCTATGCCCAATCTCATTTTTGCCAGGCCATTTACTGGAGCTTTAAACCAGTGACTACAACCAGCCCTGCTGGTCTTCAGTCACCCTCAGCCTCCATTTGTAAACTATAATCCATCATGGTACTGGGCAGGCTCAGTGCATGCAGAGTGAGGACCACTGTTCCCTATTTCCACAAGGAAATGCTAGAACAACTTTTGTCTGCTGGGTATTAAAAACAGGTCTCCACGGCCCACTTCCCTGTGCCTTCCTTGCTGCTGATCAGTTGTTCCTCTGGGTACTCCAGGGGACCTCCCCCCTCCTCTTGGCCATGACAGTGTACATTCAAACAGCTGCTCGGGCTGGATGAAGCACCTGCTCTGGGCAGCAGCAGCTGGAGTTCATTTTGGGTCCAAAGGGCCGAGGCCAAGCAGGCTGACCGCATGTGCACTAATCCAGTATCATCACCAACTCCAGCAACAACAGGTGCCCTTTGAAGAGGGAGGGAAAAACTATTTGGGGAAGAACCAGAGCTTTATAAAGGACATTATGGGCCAAGTCCTCAGCTGGGACATGCTCAGTTAAAGCATGTACCCTCTTGAAGTTATATGAGTAATGCTCACATACACAACCAAAAGATGTGTTCCACTCTCAGTGCTGCTTCTCTTCTGGTTTTAGTTTTCCTAGGGATTTTTCACCTCCTCTCCTTGTTCTGATTTATCTCCCTTTAATAAAGAAACTTTCCTATGTCTTGCTTCAGACCAGACAGCTGAAAGTCACAAGCTACACATCCCAGATTCACCATCCTCCTGTGCACAGGTAACACAATCTTACCATGCATCCCTCAGTCCTGCTCGAGTCCTGGGGTCCAGATCATGAGACTGCAGCAACAGGAACAAAGGCAATCCCATTCTGGAACAAATCAAACCAAACTCTGTCAAGGTCCATTAAGAGCAGTCTTTCAGCACAGGCATCCTAAGAATTGTCATGCACTTGCTCAAGCTAGTGGTCTCTGTAGGACAGAGCATAATTTCAGTGTATGATCCTGACAAATGACACTGTAAGAGAAAAAAAACAAGCCCTATCAGAAACTATTGGCTAAACTGTCTCTAAGGGAAGTTTTATTCTCACCTCATTTTGCTGGAAATTTTTTTACCATCCAATGCATACAAATCTCTTTTAAAGTCCCTCATAGTTTATTTCTGATAATGACAACCTAAACTAATGAAAGCCTCTATGTTTTCTTCTTTTCTGAGTCCTGCCATTCTGAGCTCCAGAGGCCAGTTCTGTAAATCTAGTCTCACTCATTGCAATTACTCTTGTGCTTCCTTCTAGAGAACCTGGAACCTCTCTGGAGCCTGAGAATGGAGCTGGAGTCACAGAGATGACACTGCAGAGCATGGCCAAAAGCACTCTGCTCACATTGCTCAAGTAAAAGCAGGATTTCCAAATTCCTGTTGATGCACTAGCAGAGGAAAACATGACCTTGCTTCAAGTTGCTCATGTGAACCAGTCACAGCCTTCATAACTTGGTATTCCAAATTTTATTTTCCTGAACTATGCATCTTTTAACTCTTGACTTTCCAATATTCAGATTTAAGCCACTTTTCCCTGGGACCATGTCTCAGCTGGGTTATATTACAAAGAGAAGCAAAGTGATGAGAGACAGTAGGATGAACAGAGCTGGTAGTGAGAACAGCACAGGCAGAAACAACAGTCTCCAATCCATAACAGCTCCTGACATCTCACCCACAAGTATAGACAAGTGTAACCTGTAGTGTGTTGGCTTGAACATCTAAATAAGTCTCCAAGAATTTCTCTTGAACATCACAGTACAGGTTAGACAATTCCTCACCAAGGATGGGACAGACACTCAACCCCATGGGAACCTCCAGTGCTGGAAATGTATTCGCAGCTGCTGCAGACTCACACATTCCCTTTGAGGCTTTAACCACAGTTCCAAAGTTGGAAAGTTTGGAACTCCAGAGCACATGTGCAGTAGGCAACGTTGCACACTTGTGCAGCGGTTGTGTCCACCTACATGCCTGAGGGAACCACTTTGCACCCTTATACTGAGCAGTAGAGATACCTACACATTCCTGCCCTTCCCAGCCAGAGCAATAAAACACTGTAACATCTGACAGCACAGAGCTCTCCCTATCCCTCTGAATCCTCGCTGCCGCTTGCTGTCACTGGGCACATTTCACGCAGGCCAGCTGCACAGGATTTATTCAACCAGTTTTGGAATATCAAAGCTAACCTTTTTTTTTCTTTTTTTTTTTTTTCTTTGTCTTTGCCCCAGGCAGGCACTTGGTATGCAGGATTTAAATCAGAGAACAAAATGTTCTGTGAAATTTGTAAATACTCAGCCCAGTAAATTCTAAATTTAAGAAAAAAAAATAGCACCTGGAGTGCTTTAAAAACCAAAAAGCAAAGTGTTTCACAGCATCACTGCGGGTAATGCCATTGCGTCCTAAAGATCAGAATAAATAACTTCCCAAAACTAACAATTAATGGTGCTGACTGCTTTAAGTAATAGAAGCCAAACACACTCTGAGTTGTACCTTGCAATTCCAGTAAAATCAGGAGGATGCCGAATTCAACAAGTGCTCTGCACAAAGACACTGAAATGGAAGAAACAATTTGTTTGATCCTTGCAAACTGGCAGAGAAGGCTTCACCTGGGACATACTGCCAAAAACTTAATACAATCTATCACCCATTGTAGTAAGATTTTAAAAATGTATTTAAAGCCATTAAAATGGAATTAGGCAGAAGACGATAGGGAAAGAGATACCTCAGGGAATCACAATACTTAGACAATGAAGATGGTCTAGAAGAGGTGCTTTGACCAGAAAGCAGCAATAAAGGGTCATTTGTGACCGGATCTAGAAGAGGAATTACTTCACTGGAATTTACCATTGCCTTTAAGGTCCATGATATTTGAATGAAATTACCCACTTTTGCTTTGTCTGATTTACCATCACGGGCTGAATCTTAATACAAAATTTAAACCAAACATTTAACTGATAAATGTTCACATTAAAATTTCAAATCTCTTTTCTCAAATAGTTTCACCTAGACTTTGAAAGGATTCTTTTATAAAAATCATGATTCATTATTTTTTGGTGACTATCAAAGCCAAACCATTTAGAATAATTTCCTCTTCACCTGCAAACATTTCACACTCCTCTTACCACAACTGTGGCTCTAATTTCTTCTCTCTCAAGCCAAGTAGCAAATGGTCAAACCAGTTAAATCCCAGGAGTCCCTGTACTTCAGAATAAGGTGCTTCTGGTACTGGCAGGAACTCTCTGATCATTGATTATCATCAGCATAAAGGAGCAAGACAATAAATGGTTTCTGGATCTTCATCCCTTGCCCATAATTTACTTCTGCTAGCCCAGATATTCTGAGAATCTACAAAGTGTACCTGCTCATGCAGACCTCAAAGAGGTCTGAGGTCCCCTCAAGGGCCACATGGGGTATTGAGTGCACCTCCTGAAGTTTACACTGCCTGGAAGGCATTACCTGGTTACTGATTTCAGATGGCACAGGCTGCACACACACACACACACACACACACACACACACACA
>VWZN01014447.1:938495-957801 GCA_013396955.1 Regulus satrapa | reverse complement strand
CCCGCTCGGTGCAGGGCAGCCCGGTCGAAGGCCCCCTCCGTTCTGAGCCCCTCGCTGTCCCCTCTGGCCCAGCCGCCGTCCCCTCTGCCGCCCCCATGGACTTACTGGGCCCCATGGAGATGACGGAGGGCTCCCTCTGCTCCTTCACAGCCGCCGATGACTTCTACGATGACCCGTGCTTCAACACGTCGGACATGCACTTCTTCGAGCACCTGGACCCCCGGCTGGTGCACGTCGGGGGTCTGCTGAAGCCCGAGGAGCACCCGCACCACCACGGGCACCACCACGGGCACGAGGAGGAGCACGTCCGGGCGCCCAGCGGGCACCACCAGGCTGGCCGCTGCCTGCTCTGGGCCTGCAAGGCGTGCAAGAGGAAGACCACCAACGCCGACCGCCGTAAGGCCGCCACCATGAGGGAGCGCCGGCGGCTCAGCAAGGTCAACGAGGCCTTCGAGACCCTCAAGCGCTGCACCTCCACCAACCCCAACCAGCGCCTGCCCAAGGTGGAGATCCTGCGCAACGCCATCCGCTACATCGAGAGCCTGCAGGCCCTGCTGCGGGAGCAGGAGGACGCTTATTACCCGGTGCTGGAGCACTACAGCGGGGAATCGGACGCCTCCAGCCCCCGCTCCAACTGCTCCGATGGCATGGTGAGTGCCCCAGGGAGGACTCCCTGCCACCAAGGTGTCCTGGACGCTCTTGGTTCAAACCTGAGCAGGGCGAGTCGCCTCTTCCTGTCCTTCCTATAGCAGCTGCCTTCTATACCTCCCCAGGCAGAAGACCAAGTCCTTTCTCATGCCTTGAGCACCCGCAGCGAAGGGAGGTGGGGTCCCCACATGACAGGATCTCTGGGAAAGAAGAAGAATCTCTTACACACTTTGCTCCCTGGGATAAGAAGTTAGGCAGGTTCCCCATGTCCTGGAGGAGCCAGGGCAAAGCTGCTGGGGGAGGACTTTGGGAAGCGGCCTGGAATGGGCACCTGGGGGCATTGGCTGTGCTCCCGTAGCTCCTGGGGCATCTCAGTATCATTACCTTCTGCTGTATCATGACTTTGACTCCTCTAAGGACAGCAGAGAGCAAGGGCCCCCTAGGACATGGTTACATGGGAATTGGTAAGAGTCTGGGGTTTTTTTCTGCTGTTCATCGTGACAACAGGAGGAGAGTCTAACCAACAAGAATTGTTTTTCTTGACCCGTAATAAATTTCATTCGTTTCTCTTCTCACTCACTTCATCCCCTCCATAGATATTTACAAGCAGTAGGAAAGAGAATCCAGGCTTTCAGTCCTACTTGTACATTATGGGCATGGGAGAAGAGGGGTAGGTGTCAGAGAGGGTGTCTTATCCCCACATCTTTTGGGTAGGGCTGTAGGTTCAGCCTCTGGCCTGACTCTGGGCTGGTGGGATGTAGTGACCAGAGTCCAGGAGAGCTCTCTGGATAGGCCATGAACTGCGCTTTCAGACCAGAGATTGCTTTTTGTGCTCTGGTGGGGATAATCATTACTGAGTTGAGTATCTGTGATTATGAGACACTTTACAGACTGGAGAGATTTGGAGAGATTTACACAAATGAGTCCTCTTCAAGATACAGCCTCTTTTAATAGAGGAATTTTCATTGTGGATTAAAGTATTGGAAACAAATATATTAGTCAATGTTATAGAACATTTTCTACACTAAATGGAAATGGGAAGAGAAACTGAAGGAAAGACAAAGGGAAAAAGTAGACAGAGGCTTTTAAAGAGGAATTAATGTTTAAAAAAATCTTCAAAAATGAAATTAAAAAGACAATTTCCCTTTCAGTCTCCCGGTTGTAAACTAAAGATATATGAAGGGTCATATCTGATCAGAATGCTGGAAAGCCTCATTTAATCTGTAAAGCTGCAGCATTCGATGCAGTAGTGGTAACTTTCCTGTGGAACAGCTGTGCCACCCAAAATATTCTGGGGTGGATCCCCTTCTAGCCAAGTTATGTTCTTCCTTACTCAAAGAATCTACAACTTGATGGCATTTCAGCCAGGACTGGAATGATGGCACAGACCAGAGCCTGAAATATGAAATTAGAGGGTTACTGGGATTTGGGTAAGAGCCTGACCTCACTGGGATTTCTCTCCTTCCCAGATGGAGTACAGCGGGCCCCCTTGCAGCTCTCGCAGAAGGAACAGCTATGACAGCAGCTACTACACAGAGTCCCCAAATGGTGAGTACGTGCCCCACGGCGCTGTGAAACGCCGAGGCAGAGGCAGGCAGTGCAGCAGCTTTCCTGTGCCTGCTCCGTGTCCAGCTGGGCTGAGAGAGGAACCTGCCTTTCCAGCCAGAGAGCCATTCCTGCTGGTAGAGGCACTGGATTTCCTCTAGGTGTATTTGCAAATAGGGGGATGTATAATAGCTGTATTTTCTATTTTGCAAATCTTAAAAGTTGGACAGATGTTTATTCTCTGTAAATAATTTCAGCATTTAACCATATTCTACATGAAGACTTCTTACTCTATCATTGATCCAAATTGGAGTAATTTATGATTGATTTCAAATCTGTTCTTCCCTTTCTATGGACTCAGTGAAGCCTTGGATCCTCCCTGTCCCCAGCGCAGCACACCGTGATTGGGTCTCTCTTCCATTTTGAAATTACAATCTGTTTTCTAATTAATAATTGGTGTTTTTCACCAGTATTCATTTCTAATGAGTCTTCACATGCTCACACATGTGCATTTTCCCACTGATGCCAAGTACCCACTGGATAATCTGAGTGCCTCTTTGTCTGTTTTTCAGATCCGAAGCATGGGAAGAGTTCTGTTGTTTCCAGTCTCGACTGCCTCTCAAGCATTGTAGAGAGGATTTCCACAGATAATTCCACATGCCCTATACTGCCTCAAGTGGAAACTGTTGCTGAAGGGAGTCCCTGTTCCCCTCCAGAAGGAATGAGTCTGAGTGAGAGTGGAGCCCAGATTCCTTCCCCCACCAACTGCACCCCACTGCCCCAGGATAACAGCAGCAGCAACCCCATCTACCAAGTGCTATAAGGACCCTTCCAGCTGGACTGCACCGAAAACAATTTGCTCCGTTTGGCCTCGCTCAAGACCTGCTTCCTAGGGTCGAAAAGACAATTCTTAAGACTTGTTCCAGTTTTAAAATATCACTGAAAATTCCTCCAACTATATAACTTTGCAAACCTGTAACACTTCAAAGTACGCTTAGTTATTTATTGGTTGTTAAACTAAAGTTATTTAATATGTGTAGAGGTAAAGTTGTATACCATGAAATGGCCAATGTTTAATCTGGGCTTTGGGGAATAGGAAGCTGCCTCTTGAATGTGGAGGAAAATAGAAACCTACAGCAGTAGTGGCATGATAGATCCTTCCTATTACTCCTGTTCTGGCCAAAATAAGGTTGTGGACCATTTTTTATAAAACTTTTGTATAACTGTAAATAAGAGTTGCTTTCCAAAAAAAAAGAGGAAAAAAAGAGAAAAAAAAAAAGAAAAAAGAGCAAAATAAATAAAATTTTTAAAAAGGAAAAAACAAAACTTAAAACAAAAAGGGAAAAAAATTTAAAATATTTAATATTGCTTGGTTTGTTGTGTCAAACTTTAACTTTATATATTTATACGATGTGGTTGCCAAGAATGTTTTCAACAGTATTCTAAATAAAGACCCTTATTTATAAAATCTGTGGTGTTATCTTGACTTTCTTTAGGGCTTCTAGAATTACTAGTGCATTTAGAAGCGGTATTAGATCTCCGCCTTGGCAGGAAGAAGATATAGGCTCTGATTCAGCAAAGAAATCAAGAACATGCTTCAGTTGCACTACTTTTCATAAATATGCTGCTGTCAGGGGGTCTTCTTTCTTCATATTCTTAATATCCATTGCTAAACCTAGACCTGAGCATCACAGGTCATTATTAGAGGGACCAGTAAACAGGCATATTTCTCCTCCTGCCCTCAAAATTTAAAATTCCGTTGTCGGGTTTAATCTTAAAAAGATATGTTGAAACTAAGAATCACAAAAAATTAGGCTCTCCAAATTCCAGTGCAGCTAATGAAACTTAAAAGTCATACAACACTATCTCACAAGAACAGGTACTACATTTTTGGACAAACATTCACATTTTTCATCCAAGTTCTACTTTTTTAAGCGTTTGTACCAAGTCTATGTATTCTCAGGTATTAGAAACTAATTGCAAAGGAGTTTTTGTCCTAAAGTTCAAGTTACAAATCACAATTTTCCTCAAGTTCAAGTTGGAATTTAGGCCAAAGATAGGCAGTTTTAATTTGGATTTGAACTTTATGCATCTCTGGCAGCACTGCTCCAGGGATTTACTTCTTGTTTAGAGCCCCTCTAAAAATAACCAGTGGGCTGTGTTTCATTCAGTATCTATGTGTAACCTTGAAAGCTGGCTGTGCAACTGAAAAATGTTAAGCCCTGAGCTGGTTGTCAATGGAAAGTAACAGGGCATTTCTGTGCATCTGGACAAGAATAACCAGCAACTACAACCTGTTTCTTATCACATGCCTGTAATTTATGGATTTTTAATAAACATCACAGTAAATTAAAAACAACAAACAAACTTTAAACCAATCCAGGTATTGTCATCATCCCTAAATACTTCGATGACAGACTAGTCATTGTATTCTATGTCAGGTGACTATTATAGAGGGAGTTTGTGCAGCTCTTACCTCTTAGGCAGGAAAAAAGAAAGAGGGAACAGCTAATTCCAGGGAATATCTCCCACTCCTTTAATCATGTATGGCCTTGAAGATCAATGTCCTGTGGAGAGGAGAGGAGCAAGCTACCATGTGCTGAGCAGAGCAATGCAGCTGCTTCTCCTTCTTCCTGGGGCAGTCATGCTCCAAGCTTGGTGATTTATCTGAAGCCAGAGGGGCAGGGATGGTAGCAGCCATGGATATTCCTCAGCTGAGGCTCCCATGGATAAGAAGAGACTTTGAGGCAGGACTGGCCAGTCAGCATCTTCATCGAAGTCCAACTCTCCCATTGATTTCCCTGTGGGCAGAAAACACTCCAGCCCATAAAGATTGAGCTTACCCCTTTATTTTTTCCATTAAAATAAAAATCAAACTAATTTAAGAATGTGCTAGTTCATACTAGCACGAATCAGGAGGGTCTCTACTAAGGTTGGAAAAATGGCCCAGGCTAGTTGGAAATCTGTATCACTTATAAAAGCTAAGGAGAGATAGTTGCCTCACAAATCAGGACCTCACACATCATCAATATAATTTTCATTGCCTTCAGCAAACAATCGGGCCCACAATGCAAAAGATCCAAAAAAAGCTTCTGTGAAATACTAAACATCTTTTAATCCCCATAATCTGAGGCTGGTAAAAGTATCAATTTTACCTCCATTAAATGGCAACCAAAAAGTATTTTGCCAGCTCAGGAATGACAGAGGCTCTGGACAGAGTTCATGCCTGCCTTGCTTGCACCCCACTTGTGAGGGACACAATGGGGTACCTGGCTGTGGAGCTGGCATGGCAGAGCAGGCACAGGGCGCTTGTGCTCAACAATGTACATGCAGTTCCATGTGAAGTCATGTATATTACATTTCACTGATTTATTTTAGCCACCCGAGTTTCCACATACTGATGTTAATGTTACAACAGAGAACAGGCATTTAGCACATCCCAAAATAGATGGATGGATGATGAAGAAAAAATATTCATAGGTTTCCTATGCAGAGCCCATCTTTCTCCCATTGATGTCAGTGAGAAAAGTTCACTGGAGTAAGGTCAAAGGGCACCAGCACTGATAAATACATGTTCAGGTTACCACTATATTTATTTTTTTTCCTTAGATAAGGAAAAATTTTCCCCTGTGCCATTTCTTCCTGTTTATTTCTCAGGTAATAAATATATTTAAAACAAAGCCCTGTGCATCAAGAGTACAGCATGTAACTGAGTAAATATTTTGAAGCTAGTAATATTTGGATTCAGAGCTTTAGTTTACTTCTGACATAGCATATGCAAGACTGATCCAACATACACAAACTTTGGTTCTTAAATTTGGCTCCTGAAGAAGAATTTAGGCATTTAGGGTTGATCCTACAAGACAAAGTGCAGCCTACCTTGGTCTACAGAGACACTCCAGCATGGGCTTCGAACACACATGGATAGTCTGAAAGTTTATATCACACAGCTTCCAGCTCAATATGATATTTCCTAAGGAACACTGCCTCCAAAGAGAAAGTCATACAGACACAAACAAATGAAGGAAAGTAGCTGTCCTCAAACATAGTGATAAGTGCACAGTTTAGGAATGTTTGATTTGGTAAGTTAAGAAATTGCTGAATGAAAAACCCAGTATTACTGGTTTACTTCACTCAAACCACTGCTATGGAAAAAGTGAAGAAGAATAAATTTGTATCTCACTTACTTTATATACTAAATGCTCTGATTTTACTTTCCATCAGATCATTCAACAAGTATGAGAATGAAGAGAATCTTTTTCCTACTTTCAATATTTCACAACAAAATGCAATAAATAGGGTTTTCAAATAACAATGTTAAACACCATTTCTTGCATTATCATTGCAATACTGCTACAGAAGTATTTCACATACTGAACCTTCAATTTCAGGTAAAAAGATATATGAACTATTCCTGGTATATTTTTTCCCTTTAAAAAGATTTATTATCTGTATCCAAATACATTAAATAGATATTAAATTTGTTGCTTCACACCAGATGCTGCTCTTCTAAAATGACTTGTAATTTTCAACTCAAGATAAAGATCTGTAGAAAAACCCCTTGAAAGTGGATGGAAAAACAGTTTTCATTTTACATCTTACATTTCCCAGAGATACTTGAAAGGTTCAAAGTGTGCAAAGGGCCAAAATAGCTATCTTCAGAAGAACTACATCCAAAACAGAGAAGAAAACATTTGTACCTCATACCTCATGAATTTTAATGAATTAATTAATTAATATTTCCTTTTTGTTTAAAAATTTCCTTGAAATCAGTGGGAATATTTTCAGACTATTGCACATCATACTGTCTGGGATGGTGTTCAGGTAGCAGTGCGAAACCAGGACAAACTCCCTGCTGTGACCCTTTGCTCACGCTCTGGTCACTGACCCATTTCTGTCACAACGCTTTCAGATGTGCCGATCCCCCTGAGCACAACCCTCTGAACAAGCTGCCAGGCTTCTGTGCTCACCTGATCTTCAAAGTACAAACCAGAAGCTTCCCCCATAATAGTGCTGAAAGCCTCCAGCCCTTCCTAAATGAGTGGCTGACATGGAGCCTGTGATAGCAGGAGATGGTATGAAGGTCATTTCACATAACTTGCATGTGGCAGTCTTGGCTTCACAGGCAGTAGGTAAAAAGGCCTGTGTAGAGTCAGAGTGCAAATCTCTGACAGCATGACCTGGAGATCATCTTGGGAGGCACATCCAAGTACCTCATTAAGCACTATTTACTATCAGCTCCCTCAGCCTTTCAAACCACTGGTTTTCTAGTAAAACTGTTGAACAGCCATGACCTCCTCTCCTTGATTGATGCAGCATGCTCCCTTCTCAACAGGCTTGTTGCACAACTGGGAATGTCATTAAGTGGAGACCTTTCAATATTTGACATTTCCTGGCTATGGAGAGAAGGGATGGTCCCTAGCATAATACAGAAGAGCTATCAGATAGTCCTTTCCCTCCCAGGACTCACAAGGAATTAGGAACACGTGGAGTCACTTGGGCCAGTACAAGGAATCCAGAAATTTTCCTGTGGACCCAGAAATCTACATTTTGCATACACAGACACTTCTGAATAAAGACCTTAACATTTTAAGTTAAGGGTGAAAACTGGTTTCCCAGTAATACAGTCAACAATGGCACTGAATTCATGTTTTCTTTCTACAACACCAGTAAGTTTTATCATCTACAGGCATCTTAGGGACATCAAAAGTGTGCTATTTTATGTAATACTCAATGAATAACCTCACATTTATCAATAATGAGGCAAATTCTGTAACTATTTATTTAAAATTTACTAAAAACTCCAACAGACAAAAATCCACTTAATCATGTGATTGAGGGAGGTTGCAGTTTTAGTTGGATTTTTGTTTTTGTTGGGAGTCAGATTCTCTCAGAAGTCTGTGTCTTAATCATGTTATCTAGTGCTGCATGTCCATGGCAGTAAAAGGGGGTCTCCCAATCTCCACAGTCCTCTCTAACCCACCTGAACTGACCTTGAGCCTTTTCTGGTCCAATAGCCACCTCTGCTGGGAAAAATTTAAACTGCTTTTCTTCCTGAAATCGTTGCTTGGTGAATCCCACATTCTGTTTTATCATCTTTCCACAACGTAAGGTTTGTTGGTACAGAAACAGAACAGAAAAATATTCACAGTCTTCAGTCAACACCTGGAGGCCCATACATACACTAGGAACATCAAGAAAAATATATTGGAAATATCAATTTCTTCCCTACCAAGAAACTTCTACAGAAACAGAGAGAAAAAATTGTAAGAATAGTATGGCTGGTTGGGTTTTGGCTTTTTTATTGCGAGACAAATTTTGGGACATCACTCTATTTTTCCTTGTTCTAAGTGAAAAATAAAGACAAAAGGAGGGAAAAAATGGAAGGTCTCTGAAGGCATTGTATGGCCTGTCCAGAGAGCAGTGGTCCTGGGGGAGACAGGCTGCTTGCCAAGAAGGCAGGTGGGGAAGATGCACAGGAACTGCAGATGACAGCGGGATTATAATGAGATTCTCTGGTGACAAAGCCCCTCAGTAGGGCACAAATCTTGGCCACCTGACCTAGGGAGGTGATTTTCCCCTCTACTCTGCTCTGGTGAGATCCCACCTGGAGCTGTGCATCCAGCTCTGGGTCCTCAGCATAGAAGGGGTTGGAGCAAGTCCAGAGGAGGCCACCAAGATGACCAGAGGGATGGAGAACCTCTCCTATATGGAAAGGCTCAGAGACTTGGATTGCTTAGCCTGGACAAGAGAAGGCTCCAGGGTGGCCTTCCAATACCTGAAAGAAAAATACAATAAAGATGAAGAGAGATTATGTAAAAGACCATTTAGTACAAAGGGGAATGGTTTAAAACTGAAAGAGAGTAGATTTAGATTAGATATCAGGGGGAAATTCTTTACTATGAGGGTGGTGAGGCATGGAACAGGTTGCACAGAGAAGCTGTGGGTACCCCATCCCTGCAAGTGTTCAAGGCCAGGTTGCATGGAGCTCTGAGCAACCTGGGATAGTAAAAGATGTCCCTTTCCATAGCAGAGGGATTGTAATGAGATGATCTTTAAGGTTCTTTCCAACCCCAACCATTCTATTTTGTTTTATAAATAAAATTCATTTATATTCATTTTATACTTTGGCTACACAACGTTCCTTTCTTTCATATCGATGCTCTACTTCGGAATCCTAAACCAAATAAAGCAATACCTTTTTCTTCTGAGTTTTTCACTTGTTTTTTATGGCACCTGTGGGTTTCCTGAGGTGGGAGCCTAGACAATTCACATTTGAGAGCTGCTGCTTTCTGCAGTGTGAAAGAACATTATTGAACCAACAAGCAGGCTTTTCTCCAGGCCACCGGAGGGCAGCCTTGCCATGAAAAACAGGACTTTGACTTTTTTTTTCGTGCACACATTCCTTTTTTCCCTGCCTAAACTCTTGCATCTAACTCTTTCTCAGCTCAGGTAAAGAATATAATTTCACGCCGTGACAACTGAAATCAATGAGCCAAATTCCTACCCAATGTGAATTCATCAATCTGGCTGGCAGTCGACACAGTATATCAGTACCCTTATCAGTTGGGATTATTACAGCAAGTACAAGCCCATGGTTTGAGTTTGGATGCCCAAAGATGCATATTTATGGAAAAACTACAGGCTTTTGTGTCTATATGGCAAGGCATCCCTATATGTGGCCTGATGTTTGGGATGAAGACCATCACAGAGCAAAGCATTTATAGAACAGCTTGTAAAGGGAGACCCGTTCTTCATCCAGGGCACATAATGCTCTCATTACAGATCTACTGCCATAGAAATACAAATGTATGCAAGGGGGTTCACGTGTCACACATGCTCCTTTGTATGGGACAGGCCACACTTACATCCCTTTGTTGCCTTTGGAAAGGAAGCCTGGTATGTGCTAGGCACACATGCTCCAACGCTCTCAAAGGCTGTCCTCTACAGAACTACACACTTGAAACAGCTTGCAGTTGAAAGCCAGCTGCACAAAATGTAGTCCCAAACATGCCTTTCAAAAGCTTCACAAATGCCAATTACATTAAGCGATATGAAAAAAAGCAACCAAGTAATGTGCCTAATTAACAAAGCTAGAGATGGAGCCAGCCACTTGGTTTGAAGTACTTCCAAGAGAGATGTTAAATGCAATGGTCAGAGCAACTCTGGAAGAAATAAATTAACATGCTGGGTTAATATTTCAAGCTCTGTGGGAGTAAAGAACTGTGTGTGGTGAGGAGAAACAAAGGTAAAAATATCACAGGGCACTATTCTGTTTGTTTGTATGCCAAGGACACTTTAGCTTTTGCCATTTATTATTTCTTCATGGTATGCTCGAAATTATGCAAGAAGACATAAAAGTGTCAGCATTGCGTCACTGGCCTTCCTAAATTTATCTTTTACCCGCCTGTTAGATCTCTGCTCAAGGTCAACAGAAAAACCATTTTGAGTGAATGGGCTATGAGATAGACACATTCATGAAAAATATCTTAGTAGGGCTATTTTATCTTCAGTACTATCTGCAGCCACAGCTGAAAAGACTCCCCACAGTAGAGGACAACAGTGGGTTTTTTTTCTGGTCCTCATAAATAAGAACTGACTGACAACTGTCTGGTTCCAAATCTTACATACCTGTGGTTGGGAAAGCTCAGGCCATCACAAACTCTCAAGTAACAGCAAGTAGTGTGGCTTGAACCCATTCCAGTACTCATCTGTTGGCAGCTGTTTCCATCTGCTCCTTCTTGAAGCGTTCTGCTCAGTCCCTAGGGAAGAGCAGGAAGATTGTCACGCAATGAACTCGCTTGTTGTGAGCTGGCTGCTCGTGTTTTACCCGAATCTGTCATCTCACCTCATCTGCTCTCTGGCCTTTTTTTGCCATTAGAATTCTGAGTTCTGCTGTGGACCTAAGGGGGAAAAGAATCCCCAAACCAACTATTCCTCAAATGGGGGTGCCAAAACACTATTCCTTCTTTTAAGTACAAGTAATTATTATTAACAAGAGATACAGAAAAGATTGATCAGATCACTTAGTCCTCACAGCTGAATCACACGGTAATTCCTGCATGTATGTTTTGCAGCTAAAAGTGTCTGACATACCTTCACTTTGGGATGAGGGAAGGCAGATGCCCTACAAGCACTCCATGACCATTACCCGTGGCCTTTTTTGTTTGGTTTTGTGGTAAAACACACAATGGAGAAAGAGAAAACAAACCCAAAAAACCCCAAAACCAACATTTCCTATTTTAGACACCAGTGTTTATGTTTCCAGACTTGCAGATGAGCCTTTAGGAACTTTGGCTGACTGAGCAAATGTCTATGCACATTAAGGCTCCTCTCTTAATTTGTCCCATTGCTATTTTATGTACTTGTTAACTTGATATCTACACATTAAAATTAATTGGCCAGAGTAAGTGAAAGATTTTCTTTTTCTTAACCAAGATAATTAGTTTTATATTTTCATCTTTTAAAGTTTTAATTTATACTTTGATATATTATCTCTAGCCTGATTTCCAGCTGGACCAAATCCCCCCAAATCTCTTGGGCCTTCAAGACTTTCAGGTGTACCTGAAAATGCAAACTTTTGTTCAGGAACATCTTTTGTTTTTTCCAATCCCAAAGTACCTGAAACTATATCCCTAAATATAAGCAGCATTCTGCAAATCCTATTCAGCCTAGGGTTGGGAGGGGAGAAATAGTCAATAAGAGAAGCAATACAACAGAATATGGAAACAAAGCTGAGGAAGGTTCCATTAGTAACACAAATGCAATCATCTGGATTTTGCCCTAACCAGAATTATACATATTTGTGGATATATTGGTCAAAATACCTCCTAAGGGCTTTATAATCATAAACTCAGGAAAACTGAGAGTAATTTCACTGACTTTCCCCATCACCATCACCTTATCTGTGGTGAGTCCTTTGCAGCATGCATTGGTCTGCTTGGATTATGCTGTGGTCAAACCGGGCCACACAAGCACAGCACCCCTTCAGCACTTCTGCATGAAGACCTTTCTACACAATGAAGGCTTCTTAAAGGGCTTGGCATGATAAAGCAAATAAGAAATGTCTTTGCCCATATCTTAAGTTACTACAACACAAGCAATCTTTCCTCTACTTTTTAACAGGCAGGATAATCTGGAAAACAGTTTCAGCAAAGTCTGTAGAAATCTATTATATTTTCTACTACAATTGGAAAATTTTCAAAGAAAACCAAAAGTTTTAAAATACAGATTTGAGAACTGGACACTGCTTTTTTCTCATTCCTTCATAGGAAAGTTGGTAAACTTGCCACTGTAGGCCCTCTTAGGATGAGAATCCATCCTAGAAGAACAGAAAGGTCCACTTTTGTACGAGAATGGAGAATTTCTGAAAGAAGAAACAACCCTAACTTCTTGAAGGCCAGCTCTGAACATCTTGTCCCACTGTGATCTTTCTCTGTTTCCTCGTTACTGCCCAATTCCTTCTACTGCTGGACTACCTAGAGGCAAAGACTACAACTGCAAAACCTGGCAGAACCCACAGATGAATCAGAATGAATCAGTAAACAATGACTAAAAGTGCAGCGTCATAGGAACAAGCATATCACTGCGTCTCAAACTAAATCATTTAAATACAAACCCAGTGCAAATCTTAACAGGAATTCCAGCCACAGTCTGGAGGGCTGGTATAGTCCTATTACAGGAATTCCTACAGAAATCTTTCCCGGGTCCTGGAAACTCTGGGTAGAGCATCTTTCCGCTTCCTTGAGTGCAGAGACTGTTCATTATGGTGTGTCCCAGAAGGGAAAGGCAGAAGACAAGCTAATAGAGGTGCCATCCCTTCACTATTGCTTTTCTTCTGGCTCTCAACACTTCATTTAACTGGAACAAAAGGCTGCTGTTAATGCTAAGGCACAGGCCCAGGCATGAGACAGGATAAAGAAACCTGCATTCCCAGCAGCTGGTCCAAGATTTGGGACAGAAAATGGATTTTGTTTTCCATTTACCCACATTTATATGGTATAAATCCTGGCTCTTGACAAAAGAAATACAGCAGATTTCATCCTTAGTGCCAATTATTTAACTAGCATCATTGGAACTATTATACTTTATATCTCTTCATATGCAGCATTCAAATAATTACTTCAACAGGATTAAATGTCATATTTCATGGGACTGTCTGTGTAAATATTTACAAAGCTAGAGAACAGAAAAGACATCTCAGAGTTATTGATTCATGTCAAATATTGAGAAGCTGGGTTAATCAAGGGATTTAAGTAATGCTTTAAACCTTTGAGTCAGCATTGTTGAGATTTATTTAAACTACTCTTATCTTTCAACATCTAAAGTTTTACAAATCGTTTATAACAATAAAGACTTACAGGCTATTTTCCCATCCGTTTGTTTGAGGACAAATCAGTTACTATTGTGAACTCAGAGGAGGCTGAAGAAGTAATAACAGCTGTGAAAAGTGAATCATTCAACAAAAATAAAGTTCTCACTTCTGTGGAAAAAAAAAAGATAAGAAATGTTCTAATTATTTTGATGTATTAGAGAAATAGCTGATGGGAAAGCACATACATTTTATAAAATGGAGCATATTCCATACTCCTCGGTCAGAAACAGACCCTAGTTTTTGGGATTTTTTTTTGGGGGGTGAAAAAAGATACACTTGCAGCACTGAGAGCTGCATGCCTTTTTCAAGAAAAGACTAGCACCTCCTGTTCTGTATTCTGTATATAGTAGTTGTGAAATACATATGTCTGTATCTATGTGTTTGTGTCTGTTGCTATGTTCATGCACCTGCAAATTGGCTGAGATTTTAAAAACATAATGACAGCATTAGAAGAGTTTTGTTTTCAGAAAGGGCTCACTAGGCCAGTCTGAGAAAGTCAAGGACATTCTAGGACCCCCAACACAAATCAACTAGTAAAAGAAAGCCAAGTCCCTGGCCCTTTCTGAAACTCTAGCTGTAGGACATGGTAGGAGTCAGATGGTTCCAGCCTCTGTGTGCTCTTTTGGCAATGCAGATTTGCAGCCCTCAGGATGACTGAGCTCAGCTCGTAGTAATGAGTTTAGATAAGAGGTTTTTTGTTATGTGCTGACAGGAAACTTCCAATGGTGTAAGCTCAATTTTCCTCATCACCAGCTGGATTTTTGCTGGATCACACCTAGATCAGCACGAAGAAGACAAGGGACAAATCTATATCCTTCCATAACTCTGCACTGTGACAAAGTGGCCCATTTAGCTGTATGTCTAATTTCAGATGCTAAAAGTAGATTTTGCTGTGATTTAGCCCCATGACTTCTTGAGGAACAATTATTTCTGTTTTGGTGAATGTCTCATCAAAGACAAATCTTGACACTTCTACGACAGCCTTGGCTCAAGGATGGGCTCCAAGAGAAGCACAGTGCCTCACCCAGGCCAGCTACATGCCGGATTTAAGAAGCTGGGGGTGAGACAGACAACTCAGCAGTTTTTTGCAGTGCTTATTGCCCTTTTTGCCAGGAAGGTGCAATCTTCTCTTTCCCTAGACAGTTTGGAAATCTCCCTAGTCCTTCAGCAAGCAGCAGAACACCACTTCCACCTTACCTGTGGGCACCATCTTCGTAATTGTATCTGCTTGGTTCCATCTCCCATAAATTTTCAGCAAAACCAAATGGATTCAGAAGGAAGTTTTTCTCTTAATTAATGGAGTGGGTAAAGACCAAAGATGGTCTCTAACATGTCACAATATTACTTCCACCTTTTCCACATCAGCTTCCATTTATCTCACAGTTTGATGCACACTTTCTGAAAGAGCCCAAAGGAATTTGCAAATCAAAAAGAACCTTCACTCAGAAATGTCAGCCCAGTAGAAATGGAGGAACAAATGCAACTCATCAGGCAGAGCGCGGCAAATGGTTGGAAAACCATGGATGGGAATGAAGTACATATTCAAGCAAAACTGAAGTAAGTAAGAATAAAAAATCCAGCTATAAAGTGCAGGAACAAGCATTTAGCCATAACTTCTGCTGCTCTGCTTACTCTCATTAAAAGCATCATGACTTCTTGGCACCAGGCTTTGGGCTACACATCTCTTCAGACATGCAGCATCTCTATGACTCCCTCAGTCAACAACAAGCACCACCCCACAAATTTTTTTCTCCATTCTCATTCTTTCTATGAAAGGCTTTCATTCAATTAATGACAATTCAGAGGAGTAAATCTAGCCTTTCAGAAAAGTAATAACATCTATGCAATTGCAGCTGCTTTATTTTTAAATGATTTTCAAGGACAATATGAGTACATTGCATGCTGAAGTGCATCACAGCTTTCCATTTGACGACCTCAAACCAAATGATTTACAAGGGTCAGTGCTAACACATAGAGCAATTCACAGCATGATGTAATCTAAAACTGATAAAGAACTGCACTGAAATATTGTTGAGTTGTCATGAATTTAATACAAGAGAGCACAGACTGAATTATAGCATTCAAGCATTGCTAAACAGGTCTTCCAACCCCAGTTAGCCTTTTCTTTTGAGGTTATAACTTTTACAAATAATTCTTTCAGCTTCCTCCAGCTTTAAAACATTCTGAATGTGCTCTCCAGTTATATTCATAGTTGTGCACGAAGTCACAGGTTCTCTCTACATCTCCTTTTCCCCTTCTTATTTTTACAATGGGTCATTCCTTTTCTTTGAAGATAAACTGACTGATGAAGTCAGAGCTAGGCTTACATTTCTTCAGGAGCAGGAGCCTCTTCAGCTCCCACCATTCTTGGTATCCTCACCAGAAACCCCAGTGAAGGAAGAGGCTACAGAGGAGGGCAGAGTCAAGTATTCTTGATACACTAGTAAAGCACCAAAGTATAGAGCAAAGCTTCCTGATGTACATTTCTGTGCCTGGGATTCAGATCAGTCAATCCAGTGTCTTCAGTAAGTGGCAACTATCTTCATAAAATAATAAAAAGAATAAAATAAAATGTCATAAAAAGGTTAAATTTTCACTTTGAATTAATGAGTTACTAAATTTAGGAGTATTAGGGAATATATGCTCAGTCATCTCCCACATTGAGAAGAAAGCTCCTTTGGAGTTAGAAATCACTGCAGTTCTCAGGTAAAGAATAAGAAGAGAGCAGGGGGATTAATAAAAGAATAGCATATGAACCCACTATGTTTGGTTGGTTTTTGGGGTTTTTTTTAGTTTGTAGACAGAATTTAGGCTTCTGTCTGAAAGACAACGCACCTTTTCTTGTATACGATTACTGTGGGAATGCTGAAGTATAGGGCAACAAAGGTGATCCCAGTACACCAGATACAGAGGAGAAAGAAGGACTTACTCCTCCTGTGTCATCATATGTTTGGGGTGACCTAACATAAAAGCAAAATTAGTAATGGACTCACTCTCTAACTCAGCTACACAGCAGTTTTGAAACTAAAATATATATCTGTGGATTAAAGTTATTCTTCCACTATCACCACTAAAACTTTTGAGTTAGAAGAACAGTTAAATTATAGAAAGACCAACAGGACTGGTCAAAGTGTACATAAATAATATCCTGAGTAGTAGGTCTGCCACAAGGGAGACCTTCAGAGAGAGCTTTCTAAACTCTACAGCTTATTTTCCTCACTTATGCCAGATTTTGGTCAGCCTCATCTCAACGTAGATGATATCAAAATCTCTCACAAGTTATTAGAATCAGTTCAGGGAGAAAAAAAATAGTATTTCCAAGATGAATGGCTTTTAATGCATTTTAAAATTTTTCTGATAACACCACCTGCAGCTGCTGCTGCTATACCATAATCCTTTTCCAAACAGTGAACTGTTTGGATAACCTACCAACTCTGTGCTTCCTACAAAGGTCTCCCAGCAGTATTAAAGCTAGTTTAGTTCTTTTTAACATGAAAAACCTAGAAAGATTAATTAATAAGTTAATTTAAAAGGACAAGTACTATCTCAGAAAAGCTAGATAATTTGTGGATTTACACATCCACCTTCACATTATGTCCTACTTAAAGACATTAAATATAAACCAGATGTTTAAAGATTTAAAGATGTCAAACATAAACTAGAATAAAATCCAGTTATAACACTGTTCTTTTTCATGGGACTAGAAGGACAGAAGTACCACTGTCAAATCTGGGATTAATCATAATTCCACAGAAAGTTTTGTCTGCAAACTGGAACTTGGAAAATTAGATGCTTTATTCTGTCTGTCATAATCCAAAACATTTCTAATTAGGGAAAATTATTTTTTTACAATTAAACTAGAACTTTATATTGCTATATGGCAAGCTTAAAGCAAAACTTTGCTTAGACACAGCAGCTACTAGATATAAAACTTCTATTCCATGCAAACCAACAGCCATCTATGCAGTGTTATCAACTACGGCTAATTAAACAAATGCAAATCATGCTATAATCTACCATGCAAAGCAAACTCTTTGTGCCTTAATATGCAGTTATTTTGTGCCACGATCCTTATTAAATAAAGATATGATTTTTGAACACTTTCCCTCCAAAGCTTCAATATCAACTTCAATCATGTTATCTTTCATTTTCCACATGAAAATAATGTCTAAATGTATGTTCCAATTTATATTTCTAAAAGACTTTCTATTTCAGCAGCTATCTTGCTCCAGATCTCACAAGCTCCCGCTTGCCCATCAGTCTCTGATTTGGGGCCCTCTTTCATGTCTTTTGAAACATCCAACTCTTCTGTTTCTACCAACGCTTCTTCATCAATTACAGCTTTAGTAGCTTCAAAGAGACCTTGCAGGTCACTTAAACATGGCCTCCCCACCCAAGTCCATGAAAATTCTCTTTAAACAAGCTAGAAAAAAGCTAGAAGGCTTTTAACATGTACTCCCAGACGACTTCTAAGGTCCTGCACCACCCTCCTTTGGTTTCCCAGACAAGAAGGGAAACCCAAGCGAGGGAAGCTGCACTGTATCCCCACAGCCACCTTAGATCCCAACACTGAAATTCCTATATTTCAGTGAATGAAATCACTCACTGCAGGTAAGGAAACATGGAAGGCAGGAGCTAATGATCTGGGAAAGAGCCTTTACAGTTGAGGATGTGACAAGAAGAACACACAAGCCCAGGATTCGCAAGCCCTTAACATCCTTCTTGGGTCACCTGCCCTCCGCAGCCTTTGTTAACTCTTGGAACCTACCCTACAGTTCTTTCACATTTGTTCCCAGATCTGTCATTATCAAAAATAGGCATTTACTATGATTTAAAGGAATTTTCGTATGTATTATTTCTGTCAGTGAGTCAACACCCTCTTTTCCTTTCTTAATGCCAGGCTTGGGTTCACAGCCCTCCTTTCCCTCTGTGTCCTCTGGCTGGCAATTCTCAAGGATTTTAGATAGTGTTTCTGTACTTGTGATTCTCAGATTCTCCCTCTGTCATCAACCTTTCTGCCTCTGTTTGGTCCCAGTGCTGAAGTTGCTGTCTGGCATCTCTTTCTGGAGATTTTTTCATCAGTTTATGCTAGCTGAAGCACAGAGTTGACTTGATTTGGCCTCACTTTCCCATTTCTCATTCATAGCTGATACAAGTAACATACTCCCATTCCTACTGTCTTCCCTCCCTTTCCCCAAGAGTTGCACATAAATAGTACCAGGTCTTCCATCTCCCCCCCCCCCCACCCCCCCCAAGCTTAAAGAGCAGTCTGTTACCATTTTCACAGATAAATCTGCTGGTCAGACCTCTTTAGAACATCTCACCACAGCTACTGCAACATTTTCTTCTCTGCATCCCAACCATGCAACGCTCTTTGCAAGGAAGCTGCAGGTGACCAAACACCTCCTCTCACAAACCTGAGCACACCGACTGCTCCTTGACAGCCTTCCACTCGTTCTTCACCTGCTGCTCCCACACATCTGAATTGCTGTCATACTTTGAAGTTCAACCTAACTGCATTCCCCTGGTCTGCCCTCTTCTGTTGAGCATCGTGCTGCCCTTACCCCATCAGCATTCCCCTAACCATGTACCTTTCAGCTGTATGTGCTGCCCTTACCCCATCAGCATTCCCCTAACCCTGTACCTTTCAGCTGTATGTTTCACCACCCTGTCCGTTCATCATGACACGACCTCCCATGGCCAATGCACAAAGGCTCAGCTCTCCAGGCTCTCCCATAT
>VWZN01014447.1:869996-937761 GCA_013396955.1 Regulus satrapa | reverse complement strand
ACGGAGGCGGCGCAGCGCCGAGAGCCACCGCCACCGGCATCGCCTCGGAGCGGCCCCGGGGGAGCGGGGCTGGCCGGGGCCCCTCGCCCCCGCGGGCCCGGAGCGGGGCTCGGCTTAGGCACCGACTGCCGCCGAGCAGCCGTCCCTTGACGGGCTTGCTGCCTGCCGTGCTTGCTTGGATGAGTCTGCGACATGCCTAATAAGAGACGAGATGGGCCAGGGCGACGAGAGCGACCGCATTGTGATCAACGTGGGAGGGACTAGGCACCAGACTTACCGCAGCACCCTGCGCACCCTGCCCGGCACGCGGCTGGCCTGGATCGCTGAGCCCGATGCCCACAGCCACTTTGACTATGACCCCCGCACGGATGAGTTTTTCTTTGACCGGCACCCGGGCGTCTTCGCCCACATCCTGAATTACTACCGCACTGGCAAGCTGCACTGCCCCGCGGACGTGTGCGGGCCCCTGTATGAGGAGGAGCTGGCCTTCTGGGGCATCGATGAGACCGATGTGGAGCCCTGCTGCTGGATGACCTACCGGCAGCACCGCGACGCCGAAGAGGCTCTGGACAGCTTTGGTGGGGCGCCCCTGGATAGCAGTGCTGAGGACGGAGACATAGATGGCACCGGAGACTCTGGTGATGGTGAAGATGAGCTGGAGATGACAAAACGCCTAGCACTTAGTGACTCCCCAGATGGCAGGTCTGGGGGCTTCTGGAGACGGTGGCAGCCCCGCATCTGGGCACTCTTTGAGGATCCCTACTCCTCCAGATATGCAAGGGTAAGCTATGCAATCAGCACCCTCATCAAAACACTCAAACCTCCCTGCGGTCCCACTTGCTCCCAGCATCACCAGGCTTCCCTCCGCTGTCAGAGCAGAGCAGCCATCCATGTGTGTGGCCATACAGAAATCCCCTGGGGCCCATGGGGATGTAACCCAGACTCTCAAGCAGGCCCCTTGCATGGGGAACAAGTGGACATCAAGGCCTGAGCTTGTGTACTTGATGTGGGCCTCCAGAAACCCTTTTTTTTTTTCTAATAGGCTCCTAAAACTCCTAAAACAGCTTGGGGCAGGGTCCCAGTCATGGGCCAGAGATGTCTCCATTACACCATGTAATTTCCCTCTATGCATAGATTTTTACAGTCAGACATCCCGCAGTAAAGAGAGACATCTCGTCCAGCCTTCTTACAAGCTAATGGCTCTCTCCCCTGTACGAGATGGAGAAAGGATTATGGGAGCAGGCAGTCCCAACAGTACACCAGGGGATTTGGAGAGTTTCAGCCTGGACTGGAAAGGGACTCAGTGCCTTTCTCTTTTCTCATACATACCAAGTTAAATATTTATGAACATGCTTCTCTGAAAATGGGTAATTCAGCTGTTCACTCTGTGTCTTTTTCCCTTGTGGGAAATGCAAAGTATTAATCAGAGGAAAGGGTTTCATTCATGTCGAAGGGACACTGTGTTTGACAGGTTTCTTGCCTGCTACTGAAGGACAGCTCCTCCCCTCCTGGTGCCTGCGGTTGTTTTGGAAAGGGAATGCACACTGGTGAGGTTCACAGCATAGGTGTGGATAAAAAACAGTCTGTAACAGTCATCTGACTCCTTTAAGTAGCACCTCCTCATGCTATGAGGATGATTTCATTAATTAGGGCCTGATTCTGCTCCTGAAATCAAGCGTACTGAAAACACTTGCTTCAGGAACAGCAGCAGCATTAACTCCCAAGATAGCCAAATTGATAACCAGGGAAACAGATGGAGAATAGTGCCTTCATAAAGAAATTGGTTGGCATAGGCTTTACTCTTAAATGTACCTTTGTTACAGCTTAATTGCTGCCAGCCCTCGGTAGGGATGAGTGGTGCTGCTTTGATGGGGGAGGGTGATCAGTGCTCCTGAGAAGGATCAAAAAGTGAGATCAGATTAGGGAGAGAATTGGATGGATGGATGGATGGATGGATGGATGGATGGATGGATGGATGGATGGATGGATGGATGGATGGAGGAAAGAGAAGTGGAATTGCAAGGAGCAGGGAGAGGGAAGCTGGCCATGTGTGAATGGGTGGTGGAATAGCAGCTGGCGGAGACTTGGTCTGAGCAGAGATCTCCAGCAGGGAGACACCAAGTCTGCAAACTGAATGAATGGGGAAAGCTGGAGCAGAGCCTGGAGGTATATCTTCTTACTGCATTTCTGAAGATTCTTGTTTGCATACCATTTGGAGACTTTCTCCCTGAACAAAGGAGTTCATATTTTAAATGTATTCCTTTAAACAGCATGGAGGATAAAGGAATAAGATAATTTTTACCACATGATGGAAAGATGATGCTGTTGTATTGCAGCTTTCAAATCCCTGATTTCTGCCAAGGGAACACGGAAAGGGAAAGGCAAGGCTGGAAGGCATCCTTAAAATGCTTGGTTTCCATTAATCAAACCCAGTGTTAGCAGGTGATCGGAACAGCAGATCTCTTTGGTACCCAGGAATCTGTTGGTAAAACACATTTCAAGTGAAAGTAATATGCTTATTCAAGGTTTTGGGAAGCAGTTTGAAAGCCCAATGGATAATGTTGTCCCAGTGAAAAGTATACAGAGGTTAAAACATCCTTTTGCTTGAAGGCATTATGATATTTTAGGAGAAGGACAAAAATTTATAACCGATATTAGGAGTCATTGTGATGCGCAGGCTGGAATTTAGGAGGATATTAATTCTCTAAGGGTATTTTCATTTAGCAATAGGGTGTTTTATAAAATGATTTGGGTTTTTTGGGGAGGGGGATTTTGAGTGCATGATGTACCATTTATTCACAATCACTTGTGCCTACCTGTTAGAATTCAACTCCTGATTTACCTCTAACTTGTTCTTTCCTTAAAGGACTGTTAAAACTAGATAAATATGAGTACCCTGAATATATTGTGGGTTAAATATGATTCTTTAGCTTGTATCTATGGAGACGTAGGCCACATGCATTAATATTTTGCATGAAGGAAGATGGCTTTCCTCATCAACACATGCACACACTGTCCATCAAGAAGACATTATAAGACACTTAACATTTCTTAATAAAAGCCATACGTTATGGTTATGGATGTAAAAAGAGATGGGAGTTTGATTTATGCTCCTGTAACCTAACACAGACATTGCAAAAAGACCTGAAGCTCACAATAACTAATTTATAGTAAAATAATTCGTAGCATCATTAACAAGTGAATGGTATATTAAGGGAATCATTGGTGGAGTCAGGTGAAAAAAATCCACTGTTACCCCTCTTCTAAAAGAATGTGCTACTTTTAGTTACAAACTTCAATTCAGTTGAGCAAAAATCTAAATTCACATTGCCATTTTGTCAAAAAAAAAAAAAAAATCACAAAATGTTCTCTTCCTAAATGGAACTGCGACCTGTACTAAGGGTGGTTATTATACACCTTTGATGTTTACATATGGTACCAAAATGCATGACAAAATAACATCTCAATGTAAGCATCAGTTTACATAACCATTATGGTGTTACACTTGGGCAAGTAAAAGGAATACAGTCTCTGAATATTAAGATTAAATTAAAATCTGCATGTCTGTATAAAGCAAGATTCTCTGGACTGTGTCTGTTATGCTAGATCAGTGAATGTTGAGGAACTGTCTATGAAAAGCTCAGCATTTACTCAAATCCAGCCATTCTTGGACGATTTTGATGGACACTGCATGCAAATACGAGTATGTTTGACTGTTTTGCTTCACCTCCACCTGACTCGTACTAAATGACTTCTGATCTCATTGTAGACAGCCAGGGAAGACTGGAAGTGCATTTGTGTACATCAGGCAAAATCAGCTAACTCTGCAAATTTTGTTTATTTCTTTACTTACTCTGATTAAGCAAAGCTCCTGGTCACTAATCATTTGTCTTTAGGTGCAACATAGTCAACAGTTGCTTGTTAAAACAATAACGGCTACTTTTAATTAATTTCACGTTTTCTCCATGCTAGTTCCTGAATAATCACACTGTCTTGAGGATTAGAGGCTGGGCTGGGGTGATTCTGCTCGTTCCTCACCCCAGTTCTTTCTAAAAAGAGGAAACACTTCAAAAATTGAATCATTTTCTATATCTGTAATAGGAAAAGATAGTTTGTTTCAAATGACAGACTGCCTTAGACACCCGTCTTAGTAAGATAAACAGGTATTACGCTTCTCCCTAACCAAAAGATTCCACGTTTGGATATCAGAGGCAAAGTCTGGTGCCTGGAGATCTGAACAGAGTAACAAAAGGTGATGAGAAAGATCCAGGGATCCAGGAGGATTGTCATAAGTCTCTGTCTGGATGGCTAAATATCACAGCACACACCTAAACTGATGTTTCTTTGAAGCTCATTGGAACTGTCTTTTCTGCATCATCAGACAACTTTGTAAGTTTATTTTGTCTAAGTAGGCACAATGGGGGAAACAGAGTCAGCCAGAAAGCCATGCTAAAGCAGCAGAGAGTCAGGCTGTAGTAGAGTTCCTGTCCCTGTACTTACTAGACTTCATAGGGCACTCAGTACACAAACGTGTGAAAAATATTTTCTTGGCATCCTCTCGCCTTTATATTTATGTCTGGTCATGCTGCTCTTCCACTAGTAGAGCTCCCACTGACTTCCTGGGGAGTTTGGCCTGCAGGTATCCAACATATTTATTCCCCTTCCTCCTCCTCCTCCACAGCAGGATAAGGTTGTGCTTGTGTTAATTCACATTCCTTGGGTTACTCAGTGTTTGGGAACAAGGAGCTTTCAGCTGAGACTGTACGCTACTGCTCCCATTCAAATTGGACAGTTAAGCTTTATTAATGAACTCTCAGGAAGGCTTTTGTAGTCCTTCCAAATAAACATTTGTACTGTTTTAAAATAAAAGCTGGTTAGGGTCCTATGGAAAGTCCTCAACAGCTTGACTTGAAATCCTGGCATATGCTGTACCGCTTTGATCTGTAAGAGGAAAAGCAAAACTCTCACTCACCCTTTCCTCATGTTTCTCCTTCACATCCTGCAGAAGAATCTGCTTTCCTCAGTGGGTGACTTTTGAAGGACGGGTTTCTGACACTGAGAAGGAGACAGGAAAAAGGACAGTGGTAAAGAGATAAGGAAAAGGTATTCCCCAGGGATTTCTTCCATCTTTCTTTTGTACATTCAAGAGCATTTCAACCTTGCTGTGTTCATTTAAACTGATTTTTCTCTATTTAAAGTACAACTCATAGGTATAAAAAGGCTTATGGGATCCTAGTTCCTGAATAACCACACTGTCTTGAGGATTAGAGGCTGGGCCGGGGTGTGATTCTGCTCGCTCCTCGCCCCTGGCCAGCACGGCTTAGCTCAGGAATTGAGGCAGATATCAGGGAGTGGGAACAGATACTCCTCATCGCTTATTCCACACACGGGCGATGCAGGACACGCTTGGCACAGTGGTCTGGAGACTCCCACCAAGCACAGGCAGACAGGGACAGAGGGGATGCGAGCTGCCCCACTCGCTGTCCTCTGCCCTCCTCTGGCACAGCTTCCAAGGGTGGGAGCTGCTCTCCCACCTGGAGTCTTTCTGGAAGGTGTCTCCTGCAGAGGCATATCTAATCCTGCACTGAAGCTGGCTGCAGGAATTCTCATCATATACTTTGGCAATTAACGAGACAGCCTAATTTAAACTGCACGCTGCATTACAGCTCTGGAAAAATGAGAATCTTTCCACATCAAATGAGGTTTCCCTTGCACTTGTAGTATAATGGAATTACAGATATCTATTAACTACCATTCTATCATCCATTATTAATATAGTTCCTAAAATTCCTATTTTATTCCTATTTTCTCCCATCAAGGAGCATGTTACTGCAAATCCTTACATAACCCACCAGTGAGCATGGTAGTCTTCTCTGCATCCTGACTAAAGAAACATTTGCAAGGCCAGTTAGAAAGTGTTCACTGCTCTAAGTCCCACATCCAGTCCCTATCAAATTAGTCATGGGGGGAACAGGTACACAAGTAACTCTTAGAAATTGTCCATCCAAATTCAGAAGTAATACGTTTTTAAACTACGACACACAAACACACAAAAAAATAAAAACATCACAACAGTCATGCAGAATCATGACCTCACCGGTTTTGGCTGTTCAGAAACACACAGGAAGATATGATGTCTACCTAGAAAATCTTACAATCTCTTTGAAGTCACAGTCTCACAGGGAGATGAGAGAGATGATGTTACCCACCTGACAATTCCATGGCTGCCTAGTACAGACTTAGCAGTTTGGATTCAAGGACATTTTTTTTTAAATCTGTTTGCCCATTTCCAATTTTATTTCTATTATTCTAAAACCTTAAAAAAGAACAGCATCTGTTGCCATTTTAATTTAATTTATTTAATCTCACTTAATTTTAATGTTTCTAGGTTACAAAATTTACTTCATTTAGCCAAGGCTGTGATTGTATGGATCATACCATCATATGCATACACATATATATCTGCCTTCCTATTGCTGCCACCTCCTACGATGCTGAGTGGGATTTCCATATGAGGAAGGACTTCAAAATTAAACCACCCCAAAATATTTCTGCAGAAGTAACCGTGGTGCCACCGAAATCAATGTGAATTTAGTGGCTGGGTTCAGAAAGGTATTTGGTCCCTTCTCTCTTTAATCCATCCCTATGTACCTTCAGTTGTTTTCTTTGCCCTTCTCCTGACATTTGCTATTTTGGTTTTGGTTATGGCAAAAAAGGCAACAAAATACTGGTAATTCTCTGTTGGTCTATCATGAGACAAAGGATAAAAAGATCGTGGATCAATTCTAATATTTCTATTTTAGAACCGCTCGCAGAAATGTGGTATATTAGACTGCACCTAAGAAAACTGTTTTTCCATCTTGTTCTTCTCTTCTGCTGTGCAGTCCAGCATTTAACAGTATTTGTCTTTCTTACTTGTAAAAATGCGTGTATATTTATGGTAGTACTTTAGTAAAGTCTATACATATTCCCCGTCTCTTAACATAAGGAGGGATGTTAGCAAATCAGCAACAGAGGGGCCAGCCTTACTGTTACTGAAACTCAGCCAACATTACCACCAACTTCAAGGATAGAAATGAATTTTCCTGCAGTGTGGTTCAGGATAACAAATTAATTGCTGTGTACCACTTTTCCTAATAGACACGGGGCATATTTCCATTCCAAAGCACTAAAGTGCAGTAACTGATCTTAGCAATTTATTAAGAGCATACATATTCAAATACATGTTTTCATAATCTTTTAAAGACATGAGCATCTTTAGAACACTGCATCAAAACATAGAGCTCTAATACTGACAAAACTCATCATGATCTTACTGGCATTTTTTACTGCAAAGGAATGTAGAATACACCCCCTTTAAACCACATGACTTCAATTAATGTTCAACTAAATCATATCCAAGCGCTGTGTTTCATAATCAAAAAGGGCAAGCAGGGGTATTGAGACTGAAAAATTGGGCCCTAATTGATAATCAAGTGCATAGTTCTTTCTCATGCAAATACAGATGGCAAAACTGAGTTTCTGTTTTGTATAAGCTCGACTTTATGAAATTGCAGTGCATTCTTGGGGTATAAGACTGATAGAAAAGCCATTTTGAGATTTTTGCAATTGCCTTACAATTAGCTTCTCAGTTACTATATGCTGAATTTGATCTGAGGAAAGAACAGTTTAGAAGGCTGACTTGGCTTTCCCTGCTGAATATTGAATTACATAAATATGTGATTCACTCCAAATGGTACACAGAAGCGGTAGGATCAGATGAAATCACAGAAATCTATGAATCCATGGAGAACCACCTCCTCCCCCTGGAATATAAACCAAATGCTGTCATTTCTAGAATAATTTTTACATCTCTCTCCTGTGCTCACTAAGTAACCAGATTTTGCTATCTTCCCTCCTACTCCTGTAGTGATAGCTTACTCCAGGAATATCCCCGTTTCCGTCAGGCTGAGAACAAGGTACCACCCAACACGGGTAAAGGTGAAAGGACCAGGCCCCAATTGATTTTAATTTCTTTCCGATAAGATTTAGAAAATGTAACAGAAGCGCTAATAAATCATGCAATAAAAATTATGAATAAATCGCGGGCCATGGCTTTTTGCAGTGATTGCTTATGATGTAAGACCCTTTAATGACAGTAAGTTAAAATTGCATTGTAATGGCCTTTTGTAAATGCAATAAATCTCAGGTTTCAGTGCACTGCAGACAGGCAGCAATGTGTGTGCTGCACATGAGCTACCAACACAGGCACACGCTGCTGGCACACACTTACGTAATTATGTTGATACTTCAGGAGCAGCAGTATATCTCAGCACTGCTAGATTTACTTTGAAAAGTCTTGGGTCAGGACCACTGAGGTGTTGTGACTACAAGAAATAGCTTAAAATACCATACAGGCTTTTTACTTGAAAACCTGGGAGAGAACGTCCCTTTTAAGAAGCAATAAAATGGATTATTTGGTTTTAAATAGAAAAGGCAAAACCTATTGCTACCGAGTCTTTTAATTTTCAGAGGTACGTACAAGTTAAAACATACATTTTCATCTGCACAACCAAATTGATCTTCTTTTCTGGATTTCCTTGATCATCTACCCATTCACAAAAAAATTTAAATGAACGCAGGGGGTACATCAACAGTTACTTAATAACTACTTGTTTTGACTGCAGCAGAGTTTCTCTTGCTGCCCGCATTTTCCCTCAAAAAACATACAGAATGATCTGGTCAGCTTGGGTTGCTTATCATTTAACATATCTAAGAAATATAGCTGCAGCTTTCCTTTGAAAATACATTCCAGTACCCCTGTTCTGTTTTTCAGTGTGGGTTTCTTGCGGTCTTCATTACACTGGACAGGTATAGTTAGTGGAGGCCAGTTCTGTGATTTATCCAAGTAATAATTAAATTAAAATCTTCAGTCAGAATGCTTCAGACTCAATAACGGATGTGGAAACAAAATGAATAGGAATAAATCTTTAAAATGCTGAGCACCTGCAACACCCAGCAGAAGGGAGGTCATGTCCTAGAGAAGAAAAGGACACAGGCAAGAAGCAAACAGACCATGACTAAAATCCCACCCCACTTTGTAGGGCCACTGTCCCAAGTAGCGCTGATTTTAGTGGGATCCAACCAGAGACTCATGCAGACCTATTTCAGGTAAAAATTTTTCAGGACAAGGACAATTGTGTAATTGCCACAACACGCAATGCAAAAGGGCTTGCCTTCACGGCAGCCTTTGATCTCTACTCTAAAAACACCACAACATGATCTCAGCCACCGTGTGCTATTCCCGTTTCCCTTTTTAGCATGGATCTCCCCTTCGCTTCTAGTGTGGAGTTCTGCAAGAAATCTAGTGACAGTACGTCTTAGCACTTCTCAGGAATGTGTCCCGCATAATGCAGAACTGATTTTAACTCAGGGTTTTTCAGCAAAGCGCTTGTAAGGACAAACCAAGAGCAACCTGACTGTGCTGTGATAGCTCAACCAATACCCAGATCGAGACAACTGCTGTGGGGTCGTGTTTGGTTTTCTGGTTTGGGGGCAGTAGCGGATCAGCTTAGGTTGGAATTTTGCTTAAGCGACGTTGAAATTTAGTGTTCTGTTGTTTAGTGTTCAGTTGATAGGAGTTCACTCTCTATCCTACCAAGAAGTCCCTGAGGTGCTAGGGATTTTATTAAAAGACCTAATGTAAATTTCAAAACTGTATAGATTACTTAAAATGTTAGTTATGTCTAAGCAGCAGGAAATCAATAGTGCAAAAGTGCATTCACTGCTCTAAAGAAAGCATCTTTTGGAGAACCTGCTCTACCAAGCAAAGAAGCTCAGTTTTCACTGTGTCAGTGGCACGGGCTACAGGCAAACAAAAGTTTGAATTCAGTAAAAATTCTGTAGTGTCTCAACTCCAAACCAAAAATTTATCTTCATGTCCATATTACCATCAACTATAGGAACGCCTAAAACTGTGCATTTACTGTTTTCAAAGGATATCTTGGTTGGGACAGGAGGGTAAGCCTTTGCTCTTACTACGTGATTTTTAACATTCCTTCAGAACATTCCCACACATCCTCAGACGAGTACACAGACCTACACGGTGGAAATTCACTAGAAAGCAAAAACCAAAAGCCTAAAAAAGCCCCTACACCTGAGATTTGGACAAATGATAGCAAGCAACCAAATTAATGCAGTTTGTGGAGTGAGAATTTGTTATAAGATCTGACCAAAGCCCTACTTGCTTTCCTATGTAAGCTCTGAGGGATCCTCTCAGGAGGAGCATTTGTGGCATGCCAATAGTGCAAAGGCAGGTCACACATATTTAGGTCAGCAAATGAACATTTGCAGTGGGCACAAGCACACAAACACCACATTCTATTAGCTCAGTATGGCACATCATTTGGGTATGCTTCAGCCCCTCTCATTTTCTATGAATTTTACTGTGTGTGAAATCATACACGATGTTTAATCTTAGTATGTCATTTTCAAAATAGAAAGACAAAATTTCTCAGGTTACTTGCTTTGCACTTTTTCCTCTCTCCCTTACTATATGTTTATTTCAGTAGCTAGCACAATAGAGTTATAATTTCTGTGACACCTCTAAATGCTTGTACTATAAAAACAGCAAGCTGACAGCATCTAAGGGAAGGCTTTACACTATACTCAGATGCAGTGTTTTCCATACCTTCACAGACTGCAGCAGGTCACCTGAGGCTGTGATCCTTCCAAAGGTGCAGTATGGGCTTGAGCTGTGGTGGCCAGTGCACAGACAGCAGGGGCTTCTCCGTCACCACCTTCTCCATCGCTCCCACATCCAGGAAATCTAGCAGTCACTTCCTACATCTTCACTTCTGAGGGCAGACTCATGAAAGGGTGTCATCATGTGAGCTCAAACTTACAATTCCCAAAACGCTAACCCTGCATTTGTAATTTTTTAAAATGCATTTTAAAATTTCCCAGTGTCTACAGTGTTTCTGCATGTGGCCAAAACTGCCTTAGTACAGTTGGCAGCTCCCTTATATCAAAGCCTTGTTATGTCCATAATTTTCCTTCACTAATAGGAAAGGTCTTTTAAATGTACTTGCCAAATACGTACCGATTATAAGCTGTTTTAGAAATAATACTCAAATAAAAACATGAGATATTTGTAGTATGAAACAGTTCCTGGACACAATAAACTAGTGGCTATTGTTTTTTGCTTAGAATGTGAAACTTCAAGTTTAGTGTTTTCCTCCCTCTGCACGATTTCAAATGTTCCTCCCTCTCTGCTTGGGAGCTCTCCCCACTTCACAAAGCTGCATAATCCAGGCAGTTAGTGAAGTTAATCCAATTTGCACAGCATGAGGAGTTCACAAAACATTATACTGGGAAGATGGCTAAACAGCATTTCCCAACGCTGTGGTTGAGGCTGTTCCTCTGTGGTAGTTCTGGGCTACTGAATTCAGCAAGATCAATAGCAGATACTCAGAGTGGCAAGATCTGAGACGGCCTAATGTCGGCATATGACACGACCAGTCTTTTTATTTTTACTCACTTGTTGGAAGCCCATTCCTGGCAGGAAATAACCATATGTTGTCCTCATTCACTGGACTCCAGGGTGAGACCTGCACAATGATTTAGGGATCTCTGTGCAGCCCCCTATGGAGAAGGAACGCGCAAGATGCACAGAAAAGTAGGAGATGATATGTGGAGTAGATTATATGCAGAATTAGAGAGGACATTTTCACCCCAGAGCCTGAGCAGTTCTGCCATGCTGCAAAGTGAGCTCCAAAGTCAGTGTGAGGACACATCACATAATTTGTTTTGAAAATACCTACGTTTCCCAGGGCTATCAATCTGTCACCTTTCAGTCATGCCACAGAGATTCAGGCATTCTTAAAACCTCTGAAGGCTGCGTTTCCATCGATATTTTAACGTAAACACTCTTTGAATTTAAACGGCGATTGATCACTTACATTTTATTACTTTTTAATAAAAACCCATGATCACCATTAAAGAAATGTGATCTCAATAAAACTATTGCCAGGATAAATTTAACTTGGAAAAACACTAGAACAAGTCTTTGCCAGATCAGAGGCTTTAACAGCACGTACGCTTAGTCCTGGTTTTAACAACCAACACAGAAAGTGATCAATAGGCATTCTAGGGATTTTATTCACTGCTTTCATGATACACTTAAAACTAGTCCAAAATCTTCCTGGAAACTTTGAAGGGTATATTGTTAAATATCCCTCTCTGCTGTAACTTACCTTATATAGGAAGACTTGCCAGGGGCGCTAATGAAGTGGAGACGGTTTTGCAGTTTTACCATCTGTTATCAAATATACTCCTGCTATAACACAAACACAATTAAATTAGAATTTAGAAGTGACAAACATTGAGAAAGAATATTCTCTTTCATTGTTTAAATATTTTTGCTGCAGAGTCCAAAGAACAAAATGTTTGGACAATTAATAAAACATCTCAGGACTGCTTTAATTAAAAACAACGTAGAGCAAAAGAATATTGATAGAGTTGAGCATAACCACAGCACAACAGAGAGGTATAAATAAGAAACCATGTTATTCCACAGCCTTCAGGTTTAGACTTTAATTCAGGATAATACACCCTATTTTTATATCCTACATTAAAAAAAAAAGTCAACAAAAAAACCCATTTGAAATGTGAATGTCATTGAAAAATTTAAAAATGCTCCATCCACACTAGCTAATATGTGATGATTGTAGAGTGCTTAACAATTGCATGCTCCTAACCCTCTTTCCATCCTAAGTAAAGGACCTTCAGGGTAAAAACTCCAAAGAACACCACAGTGTTCACTTATGTGCACTGGACTAAAAATGAACACTTAATATTTATGTGAATCATTGTCAGTGTCAAGTGAGATGAAGCTTATAAAAATAGATCCAAATCAGGGAGTTTTAAGACTCAATGGGTAAATGCCTCTTTACGTACGGTATTATTTATAGATATTTTTTAATCTGTTCTGTCATCTTGTCTCTTAAATTATTAGAAAGTAAGAAAGAAGGAACTACGGCAAATGTAGATGAAAGAGGGAGCCGTGGCAGGAATATGAGCAAAAGCCAGGAAGTTTAAAGCTGTGCTCCTAAGCCCCTTGCTTTCTCTATGTTCTGTATGAAAACAATTTCAGCCTACTTTACAATTAAATTTGCCCTTTAAAAAACTAAATATGTGTTGAAATAGGAGGAATGGTATTTTCAAAACTCTCTGGCATCCCCAAGACTTGCTACCACATCTGAAAACAAGCTAATCACAAGCCATTTTCAGGCATTGGGCTGAGTCGTGTCTCCACGTGCTCATGAAGCCTCTGAAATCCTACATTAATCCAAGTCCTCTCTAGATATAAATGTTAAATATATACCTCTAGATATATATATTGGGCTCAGCACGGCCACAACAAAAATTTCAACATTGGATTCCAGTGTTTGTAGCTCTCTTAGAAGTCAGTGATGACTGCACACGGTCCTTAAGTTGATCCCCAAAGGTTCTAAGTATTAAAAACTTAAAATGTCCTTGTGGTAGCTTTGTACATCTATTTATCATCATTTGATAAGGAGACTGCTGGTATTGCCCCGCATCAGCAAGGTTCTGGGAGTCTCAACCATTTATGAAAATACTTTTAAAAGGTGCTACAAAAAGGTCAGAAATAATGAAAATATTATAAATTGAAGCCAGCATTCAATATTGAAGGGCAAAATACTCAAGACAATTAGGATGCAGGTCACCTTGTAAGAAGATCCAGAGGAACGGGGCACATCCATAAGGCTTCTGCTTGGTTCTTGCAAACGGGAATTTTATGCTTCACATGTATGAATCTGGGGAGGTCATACTTAATTTCCTTCTGCTAGCAGGTGGAGAACTCTCCTTTGAAGCAATTGGAGCCATTTCTTCCTTTTTACAGACGCATTACACAACGTCTGTCAGCGAGGAAATAAAACTGGGTAGAGCAGGCAGCTGCTCTCTTCCCTGGGTCTATGTGGTTATGGAATATTGCACAGGGGGAATATTTTTCCATAGGCTTTTGCTTTGACCATTCAGGGATCATTTTTATAAGCACCAAGGTGAAGTGGGTTTTGTACTCTTTTCATCCAGGTAGGATTTCAAAGTAGCTGTATGTCTGCTGAGAACAACACCCAGAGCTGCTCTTTGATTTGAAGGCATTTCTTGCAAAGATAAGCTTTTCCTGCTCTTCACTTCAATAGCAGATCTAATTCAGACCAGTGAGAAATTTCATCTAATATTTTTTTTTATAATTGTCCTAAATCTAGTTTAGAAGTGATATGTATGTATTTACAGGCACAAGAATTGCTGTAAATTTAAGCAGAGGTTGTAGATGTGAACGTTAGAAATAATTGCTTTCTTTTTATTACCACAGAAATATCTGAGGGTATCGTTCATCCCAGTAGTCAACTAGGTTTTATTTAGCAATATCAGTCTAACAGATGCAATTTCCACTTATGGTAACTGTGGGCACATCATTAATTTTAGTAACTGCAAAACTTGTAGTAGAAATACTTTCCTGTGACATCCTTTGCTCCTCACTTTGACAACTGCAGAAAACAAAAAATAAAAAGAAAGGAGATATTTCTGCTACGAAAGCAGCAGAATGAGCTTGTACAACTGTCCAACTGCATCTACAACTTGCACAGTGGTTTATTCTAAAGATCTGTACTGTACACAGATGGCAAAAGGCTCATAAATACATCCAGAAATTATGTGTGAAAACTACATTCACAAGTCTTGCTCTGTGTTTATTGAGAGACCAGAAACTGTATTTCGACAGGAATATCAATAAGGACTTGGATTCAAATGAAAAAAAAATGCTTTCCATTTACTACCTACACTGCATAGGGTATTTGCTGTAATCAAGAAAAATTTCGGGATGGCATGAATCTCTCAAGCTGCATAATTTCCAATAACTCTCAGTGGAGTCCTGGTATTAAAATGCCCACAGGCCACAAAAATGCTTTAAAGCAAACTCAGTAGCCCAAATTACAAATTCTAGTTAACAAAATTTACCACAGGCTTGCAACTCAGGGTAGAATATATTCTTTTTTTTAATACATCTGCTTTCATCAAAGTGCTTAGTGGTCACTCATGGTTTTCAATCTCCCATTATGCTGAAACAAAGACTTTTTTTTTTAAACACACAGAAAGAGATGAGGCTTAAGTAAGTCACCATGTTTGTCACCAGCCCCTCTAACATTTACTGCATGAGGTTATTTGTCTTTCCAATTCAGCTGCTCACGAGAGTTGCAAGGAAGGGAAACCATCCATGACTTGATCTTTTTGGAGGTTTACATTTTTGGGAGTTTTGCAGATGGTGTTTAGGAAGCCTTCTCACAATACAGAGACATTTTGGCTAAGAAAGAATATTTTATGTGCTCCAGTTTCTGATCTAAGGCTGTACAAATAAATGTCCAAGATACCTTTTAGCAACAAAATATTTTTCCTCCAATTTCTCCTCCTCCTCCCAAATAAGATTTATTCAAGCTTTACCCTTTGCTCCATAAGAAAAATCCCAAAGTTTCTCTTCTCTTCCCCAATATAAATTTCTTTTTCTCCCCTCACACTGACTTTATAAAAAAGTGAAAATTGAAATGGTAGTCAGAAGAAAAGAACAAAGCAGCAACATTTAAGAAGGAATACCAGGAGATAAAAAGGAAGTAAGTTTCTGCACAATGTTTTGCTAAAAGCTGTAGGTAAGAAAAAAACCTTGCTTGTTTGAAGTCCGAAGGACAAACATGACAAAGCTTGTTGAATGTTTTCAAGGAAAAATTATCTCCTTTTTTCCCAAATCGCTTTTGTAATTTCCATTGAGTTACTTACCAATAACATCCATCTTTTTGCAGTCCTTTATCTTGATTGAGGTGAAGGGTTTTTGTTTGGTTAGTTTTAAATTAGTTGGGGATATTAACAGCTTTCTATGTAGGTCAGGAAAAAAAACCAAAAAACTTCAAGTGAGTCTCAACCTGGCACTGTGGTTTATTTAGCCTTTTCTGGACAAGAAAATACTCTTTCTTTCAGAAGTATCAACATGTTCTTTTCCTTCTATAGTTCCTCTTTCACCCAGAGTCTGTGACACTAATTCTGGGTTTTAAGCAGCATTTTAATGACTGCTGAATAGCTGCTCTCCTGCTCACAGAGCATGGGATATGCTATGCAGTGGAGGAACTGCAGTCACCATCAGACTTGAGAAGGACACTCCTGAAGTGGAACTGCAGAGAATAGTGGCTGCAATGTAAGCAGTGAGAAGGGAAATGCCTGGAGGAGAATATATCTCCTAGAAATAGGAGATGGAGGGAGTCTTCAGAACTAGAAAAACAAATCACTATAGGGAGAGGAAAGTTTCACCCCTTGATGTTCACTGGACATTGAGGGACAAATAGAGTTTGTCTCTGGAGGACCCTGGAAAGGAACCACAGGATGACAAATCAGCAGCTTGCTATTAGAGAAAGACAACCAAGAGTTTGGAATCTCAGACTGTGGCCACTTACAGCAATTCCCTTTTCAGCAACCTAGAACAACCTAGTCAGAATAATTCAAGTGAGTAATATGCAGTACCTTCTGCATATGCTGCAAGCAAGAAAGCAGCCCTCACGAGAGCCCAGGAGGAAGGGGTTTGCAGTAAGAGATTTTGTGGTCAAAAGAGCAGATTTTGCTGCTGCAAGTTTGCCAAAGAATAAAAAAGGGTTAGGCTCCACGTGAAAAGCTTTATGTATTGTGACCAGTGCTAATTCTGGAGAAGCCTTTTCTGTAAGGACACGTGAGGATTTTGGACAGCGTGTTCTGATGCACTCATTTTCTTCTGTGAAGGTCGGACACCTTGATGGCTGGCACAAGAGCTGGGCAGGACAAAAAAAAAAGAGGGAGAAAGAGGCCAACTTCATTTCCTTAAGAGCTCTAGAGTGAATATTTCAGCATTCCAACCTTGCCAAACGATCTTCTCCACTCAGGAGTTCTGCACAAGAATTATGTCCTTCACCACACACACAGACTCTTTTCAGCTGTGATCCAAGACAAAATGGGATTTCAGGAGAAAACAACTGGCTTAAATATATAGGGCACTTGTGGAAATAAGATCTTGCCCCAGGAACTTGCTCTGTCAGGCTAAAAAAGATGCTGTGCTGGCTCCAGCAGTGGTCCTCATACAGGAATTATTCTGGGGGTGATTCTCATGCACCCCTTTGCCCTTGTTTGATCACATTAATTTTTTATTTTTTTTAAAAGGGTCAGGAATAAATCTTTAATTGAGAATATTTGCTGTTCAATGAAAAGCTGTGGCTTCTTAATGTATTCTGTTCACTGAAGACTCCAATGTGAAAATACCTGTAAGATTCAGTGGCAGATACAGTGACGGAGCTGAAGCAACAAGGAGATAAGGTAGCAAGCAAAAGTGTTACAATCTTATTTGGGAAGCCCAGGAATGCACCAGCTCTTGACACGACTTCAAATGAGACCTCTGGCAAGGCACAAGTTCTGGGTAATGATTTACATCTATAATCAGGATAATAGAACATTATTTATCTACTTCTTCTGGGTATTGTAGAGACTAGCAGTTTCACAGTAATTTGGAGATAAATTGGAGAGACTAGATGGATTTCCACTATCATGTTTTCTCTAAGCAGGTGAAGTAAGGACACCTCAACACAGAAGGAACCAAAGTTTTCTCAAAATAAATCAGAGAGATCAGAAGGCAACTTTATCTTTTCTTCACTCTGATTATTCAGCATTCCTCAATAAGATTGACAGGAAATACGAAAACAAAGCTTTTGTGGATGAGGGAGGTAAAACCTAGTAACATTTAACACTGCGTCTGCAAAACAACAGTTTAAAATGCACAAAATTATTTCTGCTGTTTCAGATGAAAAATTAATGCAAGATGCACTCAGCAGACTGTGCCTAACAGACTATTGCCAGACCTAAAAAATAACTTTTCATTACATAATGACAAAATGTAAATATATATCTCCACATATAAGAATTTTAAAACAAAAACCTATGAAGTTAAACACTAACATGCTTTACCAATCTCCCATTTAAATGGGCCCTGGTTTATGCAATCCCATAAAGTCAGAAAATTTAAGTGAATTAACCCCTTGTCTCCATAATCTCTGTATTCTGACTAGAGGCTCTGAATCAAAGGAGCAAAAGAAGGAACCTTTGATTTTTAGCTTGGCTGTTGTCAGAAGCCACATCGCCTTCCCAGGGCGGGCAGACTAAGTACGAGCTGAGAGCTGTGCCTAGCAAAGTGGGTCTCTTCCAAGGGACCAACACCCCATGGAATAAGAGGCTGGAGCAGATGCTGTGTGTGCTGAAGGCTGACATACGCTGGGGCGCCCTGAACATTCCCAGGAAAGCACAAAGCACAGTGGGAGCACTCACCTTTTTCTCAGCTGCCCTGGCTCTGTCTCCAAGATCATCGTTATATTACAAGACCTCTGACCCAAAGGCATCAGGCAGATATTGAAGATGTGCTAATCACTTCCCAGGGAAACATTCAGCCAGAAATGGCAGAGGTACTGTTACAGATCAGGGGCAGGGGGTGGGGGGGGAGGCAGAGAAGTCAAGAGAGACGTGGCAGAATGACGCTGGGACCTCTTCTGGCAGTGTGTTGGGACAAGGAGTAGCCCATTTATTGCTCTGAAGACTCAGGGAGCAAGGCAGATGATAAAACAGTTGCTCATCTGCGTTGCAGATTCCAATGTCTCTGAAAATGCCCATTGATTGGGATGCAGAGCAGAGGGTATATTGCAGATACGTGAGCAGCACAAGACACTCTACCGTAATAATCTGGTAATTCTTGCTATAGGTGAGCAGGAAATGGCTGGATGCCTTGGGCATTGCTCAGGGGCCATTGTGTTCATAAAAAATATGTACTGGTTTGAAGGATTAATTTTACCTCATCTTTACCATGGATTTATTCCTTATAGCACACAGGGGTAGCCTGAAATCACTTATGTCATTACCTAATTCAAGGAATCAAAAGTGTCAAAATCAACTTCTCTGTTCATTTATTTTTCTTGAGTAATTCCTGAAAGAACCAGGAATTATTCATTTTCCAAATAGAATAACAACTGAAATCTGCTGGATTTAAATTTTAAAAAACCAATGAAAACCAGAAGCCCAAACTGACAAAACCATCCCTTTCTTCCTCATTGTTCACAGATTATAATTAACAGAAAGTTAATCAAAACTCAAAGCAAGACCAAAAAAAAAAAAAAAGGTCAAAAAGAAATTACATTAAAAATATGTTCCCCAGTCAATTGCTTGCTTTTCAGGCTTTAGCTGTGTGGCAATTTCAGTACTTATGCAACCACCATAGAATTTTCTAGGTCTGACTTTTACTTGAGAAGCAGAAACTTCTCACCAGCCAACCCCTTCAGGTCCAAGCCTGGGAACTTTTTTGTCATGGGGGTGGGGTTTGGGGGGGTGGGGAGGAATGAGCTTCCTTCACACCCTCAGCCCCCTCAGATGCCACCACTGCATCACAGAAGAAACTATCACGCACCTTCCTGCTTACTGCAGATCCAGTCAAGGACACTTGGCATCATACGGGAGCCACTGCCTCGCAGCACACAGCCCTTGCAGGGAGAAATCCTCTGGGGAAATCAGTTTATGGCAGATTTCATACCGTGCCAGGTATACAGCATGTGTATCCCTGTCCTCTTAGCACGGGTTGGAAGGAACACTGTTTGCTAAGGCTCCACAGCCAAAAAGCACACTTTAAAAATACACGTTGTAGTCAGATGTCTGCTTGTAACATTTATGACTTGGCAGATTGACTCGCACATCAGGCACACATTTGATGGTTAATTCTGAGCCCTAATGCAGCAGAGCAGTCTTCTACCTGGCTGGTGTCTCTCCTTTTCAAAAGGCAAAGGAGTGCATAAATTATGTTTTAAAAGAGGTAGGCATTTTCTACCCACAGAGTGGAGTCACTGTAGGTGGATTATTATCCAGGAATACCAAAGAGGCAAGAAGACTGTGGTTTAACTCATTCTTTGTAGCCTCCTTGCCTCTTACTGTTGGTACTGCCGACAGTCTGAAATTATCCATGAGATACAGTTTTTCAGGAGGTTCTGCAGCGCACCAGCTGCATTTCAGATAGTCATCAGGAGTTAAAGCCATAAAGAAAGGATTTTATTCTGAAATAATACCAGCTAAACCCTGCAGAAGCATCCAGTTGTCTCTGCTGATGATGGCAACTGTGAGATTGTTCCAGTTTACTCCCTCACCCGGCCCTGCGCTACAAATGTCATGTCTTAGCAGAACAGGATGAACTCTAAACCACCTTACAGATGACCAGCAGGATTTTGAAACCTATTTCTTCTGCAGTTTTTTTACTACTGGGAAAACAAAAAGCAATAGCTTTCAGTGCAAACTGAGAGATTTGTACGTCAGGATACAAGCATGACCTTTTCTAGTACAAATAAGGCATAGAGATGTTAAGCTGAACACAGTCACCTGCATTTACTCCAGCTGAGAAACTGGTCTTCAGCACTGAGTTTAAACAAAGCATTGTGAATTGTGATGAAGAAAAATAATCAGCATTGGGGCTGAGCATCCCAAAATTCCAGTGATTTGCTGACAAACTGCTGACAGTGAGCATCTTCAGAAATAGGACCTATAAGAATAGCCAAAAAAAAGGAGGATTTATAAATGTATGAGATGAGTTTTAGATTATCATAGGTATCCCTGGTCTACTTCAACATTTCATATTTATGCAAAAAGAATAATATTGTCCTGGTACATATCAATTTTCTGAAATTCAAAATATTTTACAAAAAATACTTAATCCTTTCAGTATCCTTTAGTGGGATATGCAAGTATTCTTTCAATTTTCTCACAAGATGCATGATCTACGGCACAAAATGATCCCACTTATTTCAAAATAAATAATTAAGAAAAATGAAAAAGAGGTCTTGGCTAACCGTGCTTAGAAAAATTTTTCATAAGTTTCACCATTGTCAGTAGATCTAAATGGATCAAAAGCAATAATACTAAATCCAGGGGTATCTCTGCTGTATTTAGTACCAATGGATGGTGCTCTAAAACCTGTGATTCTCCCTTGAGAAGGGTAGCAAAGGCTCAGTATTTTCTGGGCAGATGGGCATCTGTTACATCATCTTGGTCTTTTTCCATGCATACCCATCTTCATTCTCTAGCAAATGTGCAAATATCTTAGACTCACCAAGTGCCACTGAGGGCCAGGCAGGGATATGGACTTGTCCCTGTCCCCCCCAACCACACACAGGGAGGAGGAGGCAAAGAGCTGCTGGCCAGTGCATCCTCCAAGAGAAAAACACCAGGGCAAGGTGAGCCAGAGCCATCTCTCGGGAGGAGACAGGGGAGGGACTGCCAATGAAAAAAGCTGTGCCATGTTAGCCAACAGAGCTGTTCCTGCTCAAGAGCACAGATGAGAGAGGAATCTCACGAGAGGGAAAGGGAGTGTAGAAGCACTTCTCAACAGCAACATAGCACCTGCCCTTCCCACCTTCCTCCTCACCATCCCCTGCAGATGCTCACCTTAGAGGCTTGACCATACTGGCTTGCAAGATGCTCAGTTTAAAGCTATTGCTAGTAGAGTGAAAATCTTATTTCTGTTCTGCACCACAGAGGCATTGGGTGGAACTTCCATCATAGTCAGATGTCTCATACCCCATAACAAAGAATACTAAAATGTTCCAGAACTCCTTCACCTTCCTTCAGCAGCCTGTGCATGGGATTTCCCAGTGGTCCCATTTTATCTCCCAAACATGCAGGATTCCTTCATGCTCCCATGTTTGCTTATAGAAATACTTCAGTTACTTAGTTGAGCTCAGCCATCATACTGGGAGCATTGAAGTTCAGGCTCCTTGCAAAACAGAAATCTGGCCCAGGAGCCTGAACTTTCTGACTACCTTGATCTCCTGAAGCAGCTCTCTTAAATAAAGCACTGCTCAGCTCTTCTCTTGGAGTTCTTGAGTGGTTTTGAATTTTTTTGATAGTTGACCCTGGTACTTGCTGATATAGCTAAGCTGGAATTTTTATCTGTGATCTTATTGTGGTTTAAATTTTTAATTTGCAGCTATATTAACTTTACACAAGAAAAAAGAAAAATTAAAAAAAAAGAGAGAGAGAGAGAGAGAGAGAAAAGATTTCTCTTTTCCCAATCTTTTGTTACACAAATTGCAGGAAATTATTTTAAGATAACACATGAATTAAGGGCACCATTGGCATAAAACTAAATTCTGTTTCAAGACTGCCAAATGGTGCAGCTCAGGAATAGATAGAGAGATTTCCAAAAATAACATTTCTACCATGGAAAATTCTCACAAAATTCCCACAAAAATCCCCAGAATTATTTTGAAAGCATACTACTGCCCTTATTACTTTACTGTCCTGAGTGTTCTTTATCATTTTCTTGGAGGAACACTCAGAGGGCTCCATTCAGAGCAAAGCCCTGATATGATAGCTCACTTAAGTAGGGAGACAGATAATTTTCAATTAGTATGGGCAAAATAACCTTAATTTATATAGGTACATACATCCATATACATATTTAAACTCTCAGAACTATTTCCTTCTTTTTTACAACTGTGGAGTCTAGTTGGAGAGTAGAGGAAAAGAAATCTTTCTACAGAAAATAGAGGAGCTCCTCTCCCAGTGTTAACCTCTGGGTCCCTAAATCATTAGGTTTTTTAATTTAGAAAAATCACTGTGATTGTATAATGAGTTCTCATACTCTTCTTATCCCTCCAAATATGAACCAAATGCAATCTACTTTTTTTTTTCTAGAGGTGGGACTTATGAATAATTAAATAATCCCTACACATTTGTGAATATTTCCAAAGCATTCATTAAACAGTTTCTAACATAATCCAAAGACATCTGCAACAAGGCCTTTGACCTCCTGTATCAGAGTGCACCAATCAACCCAGTTGTCCCTTAGCATATTTCTATGGCTGTGCCCCTCCATGAGAAAAGGATAACATCAGTGGAAACAGGAAATTAAATGCTGTCTCTCAATATATTTAGCTTTTTCTCAGCAGAATATTTTCCTGTCATAAGAAGACAGAAACTGAGGCATTATGTTAACACCCATGCATCCAATTTTAAATCCCATGCTACTCCAACATATTAAAATCAGTTTTCCCAGGGAGAAGGATAGTTTCCCCAAGGATGGCTGTCATCTTGGGCCTCACCAATTTTCAGATCTCTTAGCTGACCTTTTTTTTTAAAAAAAAAAACCAATAATGTAATTATTATTTCCTAAAATCATCTTTGGTCAAAGTCCAGCCCAAGGAAAAACAGATAGAGAAGCTACTGATTTAAGAAACTGAACAAGACAGGGTTAGAGCTTGCTAAAGGCATCTGATGAATTGAGACACATGTTGCAACATACCAGACTATTTGTACAGGAGAATTAGATGTCACATTGCTCATGCAGTGCCCACAGATACTGGGGCTATCTCAGGAGACTGACTTTACACAACCCTCATTCATGCATGCTCTGTTCAGGGAAGCGAGTGAGGGAGCACAGTACAGTAAGGTTTTATCCGACTGGAGCAGAACACATTGGCAACAGCAATACTGGGAGATCCAGCACAGCAGCCTGGATGTTATCCATCTAATTTCTGTATCTAATCTCTCTAGACACTTATAATCTGACACTCAGTGGTGTGCTCCATCTTAGCTGATAGTGAAATCATTTAATACAAGTGGGTAGTGAGGTAGGTGACAAGCTGATTGATGGCAATATCTTCATTTAAAGCTGCATAGCACCAAAGAGAGGAGGTCTAGAGCAGCTCAGGAGTTCTGCCTAAATTTGTTGGTATCCATGCAAGTTTATCATGCCACAGTGTGGTTTATACCATCTACTAAATCATTTCCCTAAAAAGAACGTGTGCTGCCTCAAGCCCATTAAAGCAGAGCATCAGCATCTCACAGGACACTCAAGAGTGAGGTTACAGTGAGCTTCATCATTTCTCCCTCCTCGCAGTCTGAATCTTTTCCACTGCCTTAGAGTAATCAGAAGGAATGCTGGCTCCTTGAAGATACCTGTGCTTCAACTGTGACCTCAAGTGCCCCAGCAGCAGAGGTGGTGCTGACAACCACCAACACTGACCATGTTTGGGCTCACCACTCTGTCCTGTGTGTCCTGCAGTGGGAATCTGACCCTTGGAGGTAAATTTGGTGTCCAACATTTGGTACAAGTGGATAAGGGGTCCAGCAAGCACCAGGAGCACAGATGAAAATATAGTGATGCTCCTGCACATGGAGAGTGATTCCTGCATATTATGACACATTATTAAAGCATGGAAAAGCCTTTGCCTCTCTGTTCCTCCATAGGACTCCTGTTTGGAGAGCCAGAGACCAGACTGGATCTCACAGGGAATTCCTAAAAAATCCACTCCTGATGAGTCTGCAGTCAAAGCTTAAAGGCAGGCTCATGTAAAGTAAAAAGGAGCTGTACTGAGTTTATGGAGATGAAATGTCTGTTTCTTTTTTGAAGGGCCTTAAGCACATCTTAAGATTGCCTAATTTTCTCCAGCCCTTAAGCACAGCTGCTTCTAGGGAAAGCAATGGCAGAAGTGTCCCTGTCCACCCTCATATTGCCAGGGAAACACAAACTGACTAAAACTTCTGCAGCCACAAATTCCCTCAAATCCAATGGGTTTAAAAGTCTGTAGCCAATCTATTGTTCTGCCTTAAGGAAAAAGATATGAAAAAATTAGGGGTTTCTCAGTTCCATGAGCACTCTTGTGGAAACCGAGTCCAGTCACAAACTCGCTGTTCAGACCTGCACAAGAGCATCTGAATGCATTTTAATATGGCTCCTGTGGGAAAAAAATCAAAACACCTTCCCCATAATTCATTTAAGAATACTAGAGGTAGTGGCTAATTCTGTCCAAATTCTTCCATGCTTCATTCAAGGTCTACATCGTGGGGCTGTTTCTAACCCAACAGCAGCACAAAGATGAGCTTTCAGTAAAACCTGCACTGTCCAAGGTGTTCCAGTGGCCATAACCAACAGCATTTCCCTACAAAAGGCTGAATTTACGTTGTTTGCAATGAGACTGACATACCAGCATTTTACACCCTTTGAACAGTGGGTGAAGAGACTTTTATGGCCAGTGATTGCCTTTGTTAATGAAGGAGCTTTGTCTCTCCCGGGTGCCATGTGTTGTTGCAGTTTCTGTGGTAACGTCTGATTGCACAGAGAAAGAAGTCAGTGTAAATTGCTGGCATGTAAACAACAGCTACCTTCGAGTCTGGTTTACATATACACATTTTCTGACTCGGTTTAGGATCCATTTCTACAAAGTCATTGTTAATGCCTATAGTACTTATTATTTTAATTTGGAAGATGTTGAGCAAATGTCCTACATGACATACTTTACATGCCACACTTTGCCAATACAGAAATAAAACCCCTAATTTAGGATAAAACACATCTGATATTTTGTCCACATAAAAAAGATAATTCTTTAGAAAATCAGATGTGAACTCTCGATGAAAACAACAAAACAGAAAACATCAAAGTACAGAGTATAAAATATATACACATATATACTAGCAAATAGAAGATGGCATAGATGACTAGCAATAGAAGACAATATGAAAGATAAGAGCAGGTAAGGCTTCTTTCCATCCTGTTTTCATGGAAGAAATTGTTATGTGTGAATTTCAGGGAGTAGAGCGAATTTCAAGTGGCTGCAATGAAGCAACAAAGAAGTCCAGGCTTAATCGTTTTCATTTTAGAAAAACAGTTCATATTCAGAGGTAAGGTTTCAGGAACCATACGTAAAACCTTTAAAATAACTCAGGAAATGCCTTCAGAAATCAAGACTGCAATGATTGGTGCAATTTCTTTCACTACCCACATCTACTCACACCCTACTTCTCTAGAAACACATTCTCAAAATGGAAGCAGCTTCTCAAGCACCAAGTTGTGTTTCTGGTTTACTGAATTCCCTCGGAATACCGAAGTTTCATTGAGTAGAAACTAAGGCATCCAGACAAATTTGTTTAGTCATGAAAGGAACAGAAGAATGGAAGACAAACAAGTTGCAAGAATGGAAACTCCTGAACTAGTTTTCTACCAGCTTCTCACCATCCACATATGCTTTATGAAATGTGTTTGTGTTGACTAAGATACAGGACTAGCTCCTTAAAAAAAATGGGGCACAATCATTCACTTCTCTCAGTCCAGCTCTGAAGAGTGCTCCTTAACACAGAAGTTTCAGACTACCATAACCACAGCATTCTCAGCTAAATTACTTTCTTACCTGAAGGGTAAAAGTGATACCGAATATTCCATAGAAATATGTTGACATACACCAATCACTTGGCAGCCCAAATCCCACTGCAGTCAACAACAGATTTACACTGGCAGAGGCAAGATGGAGCTATTTCTGGAAGTTGCTTGATGTGTTGGTGACATGGCTGAAAATAAACAGCCCCAGAACCATGTATTGGACTGGAAAACCCCAGTTGTTGTGGTGTTAAATCTCACCATGGCAAAACTGGTTTCATTTGGCTGTGGCACCCAGGAATAATGGAGGTGTCCAGCTCATCCTGGAGCACTCAGACTCAGCAGGGCTACAGCTGCATTTCCAGCTGTTACAGCACATTCTTTAATATTACATCAGTTTCCAAGTGGAGATGGACCTTGAGTTGCTTTTCACAGGGGAGTTCTCCTGGGCAGTGCTGCTCTTTGGCTTTTAACATTTCCTTTCACAACACGCAAGAGCTATTCCCGTCACCTCCTGGCTGTTTGTCATTGCTCTCCAACATCATATCAAGCTGTCACAACAGGACAGCTACGGAGCTGCAAGCGCTTTGAGTCAGCACGGCTTCACAGTGAGGGGGATGGCCCTGGAAAGGCAGGAGCAGCCTCCCCTCCCAGCTCAACAGCTGCTCCGACAGGGACAACCTCAGGTCACGCACAGCTGCTCTCACGCCAGCTCCAAAGGCTGCCCAGTGCAATCGCCTAGGCAAGGAGGAAAAAGGCAAAATCCTAAAGGCCACAGTAAAGATGTCCCCCATGGATTAGCTTTGTTTTAACCAATCCAAATGACACATCTGCCACATGTCAGCAGCTGCTATTTCTCCTTGCTGTAGCCTCTCATTCCTCTCTCAGTAGTTCGGATGGTCAAATCTGGACACAATTCACTTTCAGTTTGGGCCTAAGCCTAGTCAGGATTTCTAGATAACTGTGAAGGCAACTAGGATCCAATCCATGTCCTTGGACAAGGACAGTCAGCAGATCCAGAGGCCTGATTCTGGAGGAAGAATTCCATGCTCAGTTCAGGTGCCCATTTCCATGAAATGCTATTATCTGGCAGATGTTGAAAGACAATGCTTAAGGCACCTGATGAATATTGAAGGATAATTTTGATTCCCAAATTAAAGTAATAATTATTTCAAGAGGAATTGGTACCTAAGTTAACAAATCACATTACAAATTTGTCCTTTTGAGAAAGGATCCTCTAGTTAATTTTTTAAAATTGCACAACAACTTAAGTTGATACTTTCTAAACAGAGATAGGAATATCCATAATTTTAAAAATGACCCTCTACTGAAATTAACAGTTCTTTTTAAAAATGAATTAATGTAATTTGCAGGTTAACTATGAATTTTGTAATTATTTAGGCAGCATTTCACCATACCAAGAGAAACGCCACTACCTGTTTTTATCCAGTTATAAGGGAAATATATCTCATTGCTTGAGTACATAAAAAAATCACCCACTGTTTGCTTTAGGAGAGAAATATTTTTCAATTGTGATTGGCTAATATTTAACCAAGAATTAAAACAGTCATAATATCTATTCTATTTCTCTGACTTAAATAATAAGACCACTAATCCAAGGCAAGCAAAAGGGAGGAGCAAGGTATGTGCAAAACAATCAGACATTTCAAGATACTAATTAATATTTCAAGATGCCATGGGTTTAAACATTTCTCCATATATTAATTACACTGCCCTTGGACATCAGCAACCATTTCATTATTGACTGCAGTGGGAAGGGAACCTCACCTGTATTCTGTCCTCCATATTGAACTAAACAATTCATCTGGTATTGACAGATGTCTGAGACAGCAGGACTTTTATGCTGCACTGATGCTAAATACAGCAATTGGCAGCATTTTCTCTGGCCAAGTGAATTTGGGCCATCAGAGCCAGTGTTTCTGTAACTACTCCTGACAGGAAGAATTAATTGTTTTATCAATTTACCCCAGATTTAAGAACCTGTATTAATAACTTGCTTGCTTGTAAACTGAAAGATAAATTGTTGCCAATATTTAATTATTATCTTGTCAGAATCCCATAACAGTCTAACTTTTCCTTAAAACATAGATGCTCTTCACGGGTTTTTGGGATTTCTTTCTGAGGACAAAGAGTTCTCTAGAGCAGCTCATTAATGGCCAAGGTTTCATGTTTCTGTTTATCTGGGAGGGTTCTGGCTAGAAACAAGCCTTGGATGCCAAGAGATCTATATAAAGAACATGGCCTTAGTGATTAGGTCCTAGGATGGGGCATACAAAACACAAACAAACAAGAGCAAGAAACAAAGATGCAGATTTATCATCCAAACCAAGAAGCCAAGAGTACTTGTGGAGATTCCCATAGCAAAGGAAGAGGAATGAGTGAGAACACAAAGTACTACAAAAACTGTCAGTTATTTAAGGCAGAAGTGGTGAAAATGAATTGGAAATTTTCCAAAGAATGCCTTTTTGCTTTATTATTTATAATGGCAACTGCTTTGTATAAACTACCTTACACAATTTTTTTTTTTTGCCTTCACCCTGATTTATCTTACTTTCCTTGACAGATTCTGCCAGAACTGTTTAATAATAATTTGATGTGCTACATGCATATTTTCCTGTCTACCCTCCACCCTCACACACAACCCAGCAGTCTCACTGCAAATTGCATAGGGATCCACCATGCAGTTTCTCTACACAAAAGACGTTGCTTTGCTTTCAGATGGAAAACGTTTGACTTTTTGGAATGTCATCCAGCAACACAAGAAAGTAGGGGGCAAAAAGAAAAGCATTACCACTATGATGGTTAAGTTCTCCTTAGGGGTACTCTGCACTCCCCATTTGCATTCTCTGCTTCATCTGCAAGAAGAGCTCTCAGAGACACCAGAAAAAGAGCCAGACAGGGGGAACAGAACTGAGAAGTGGAAAACTGTTAACAAAGAGTTTTTTGCCTTTTGAACATATTGCCCAATTAAGAATTTTTTTAAAATACATTTTGCATGCACTCAGTGTTTTCTAAAATGCTCTGCGGTGTTTGAAAAATATTATTAAACACTGGGAGACTGGGAAGAAACACAAAGAGCTAGAAATTAAATTTAAATATTAGTTTGAAATTGATCAGAAATCAAAAATCAGAAAAGTAAGTACATTGAGGAAGATACAAGTGATAGGAGCTGCAGGGGCTGATAGCGATGAATGGTGTAGAACAGCTGAAACTTAAGTCCATTTTAGGGTCCTCAGAACAGACATGAACATAAACTTTGCTGGACATATTGAAGTAAGACATGAGACCATCTGCAACCTGCCAGATAAAAGAAAAAAACAGAAGTGAATATGATTGTAATTTTGCTGCAGTTGACAGTAAAAGGAAACCAGAAGCTTGTTCTTTTAAACAGGGCCACAGGAGGACCTGTCCAAATGTTACATTCAATTTCTTCAGTTGTGTATTCAAGTCCCACCTGTGTGCTTCTCCCAGTTAAGTGAATTAAATTGGTTGATCAGGGTCTTAATTTGCCCATAGAATAACATCTTGACTAAGCATGTGATTTTTTTGCCTGATTCTTTGGGATTGGGTTTGTTTCTATTCAACTACACTGAATTAAGATTTTCTAGGATGGAAAGAAATAAGAGATGACAGATCTTGATGTGGCTCTAACTCAAGTAGGACAACAATGGTGCTTTTGTATGCACCACCTGTTAAATAAAGTCACTCCACTTATGGGTAAGAGTTAACAACTCGATTGTAATTTGTGTGGTGCTTTACCACACAAAAATCTTTCTTCCCTATGTCCCTTCTGTGAAGCCATGACTTGCAGATACCTGCAAAGTCCCTTCAACCAAGAGTTTTAAGTATACTTGAGGCCACAGCACATTTGAAAGGTCATTATTTATCACCATTCATCAAACAGGAAGCAATTAATTTGTAATGGAAAAATAAAGTCAATATATCAAAAGGGTTGGGTTATTTTTTTTGACATGCCACAGCTTTATGAACTGCTGAGAGAAAATGAGGCAGTCTGTAGGGAAGCAGGAAACCTTTTATTTACTAGTGAGGAGAATCCTAACAGGTCTGTCTTGTGTTGTGGTATGTGAGGTGTTTTCAGCCAGATAGTACAGCAACATTTAAAATCACATAGCTCGTATATTTCCCTCTCACACACAGCCTGGTCTCCTTCTTTCCAAATGTTTGCAGTGAGAGTTCATTTTCCTTCTTGCTTGCCCTCTTGCTGAACAAAAATAATGCCAGCAAAAGCACACTACACACAACTGAAATGGAAAAACAGCTAACAAATATAAAGTAGTCGGAATGAACCAGGCTGGTTTAATCTCATTCTGATTTAACAAGGTTATTTTGTTTTACAATTACTCTACATCCTTTGGAAAAAAACAAAGCCCAGAAAGAGACAGTGCAACTGCACTGCTTTCAAGATGCAATTCGTTTACACAAACCTCCTTTGAACAACAGAAGAAGAAGAGTCTTACAGTCTTTCCCCTCTCAGGATATTTCTTCCTGGATGCAGTGCTTTCAGAGGGATGCCAACCTGGGACATGGCCACAAAGTCCTCCTGCCTCAGGCCTGGCCCTCAGGCCTCCAAGTCATTCATGCCTCCAGAGGCCAAGACTCTCCAGGAAGATTGTGTTTGTATCAGCTTCACTTTAGACAGCCCCTACAACTCGCTGTGGGGATGGAGAGAGGAGGAGAGAGGGAAATTCTGCTGCATGTTGGGATATCAAAGCTGCTGTTGCAGATGTAAAGAGACCCTGGCAGCTCAGGGACTGCCTAATGGGGATGGAGGCACTGAGCATTCAGCACGTGCCAAACGAAAGGATGGACACGCAAATGTTCTACAAATGCTGTATCAGGGAGAACTGGAGATACTCCAAATTCTGCTGGTACTCCCCCAAGACACAAAGTGAAAAATATATTCCTACAAAATGGAAATCACACTCTGTGATTCCTCCTGGCTGGGGAAGGAGGGAAATACCATACACAGAGGGATGAAGTTTTTCCTCTCCTAAAGCATCTCTAAAAGATCAGAAACTGAAGTACAATAGAAAGCCATCAAGTCTCCTCTTACAGTCTCTGAGGGGCTGTGGATCCTGGGTCTGGCAGCAATCCAGATAGGCAGATGGATATAAACACAAAGGATGAGTCTACCAGCCACCTGGGACTGTAGGACAGAAAGGTTCAACAGCCAGAACCATGGCCCAGCAATGGACAACCATGCTTCAGAAGCAGGCACGAGGTGGCTTCTGGAAGGGTGAACAACTGTTATTAGCTGTAGCAGAAGAAAGTCTTCCCTTCTGCATCCCCCAAATCCAGATTTCTTACCATCTTTGACACTTCAACATGTCTGTCCCCCCAGAACAACAATATTGTTGGAACAGGTTGGAAATAACATGATGCTGTATTTTCTAACCTCAAGGATAAAAAGGATGCAGAGCTCTGATTATTTCTCACCAAGATCATCTAACAAAACATAGCAGCAACAAAACATTTCAGAGTCCCTCTGCATGTGTTGCAGAGAACATTTAAATTGGGGGCTATGCTAACTTGGCTCAGGGTTTACCATTTTGCCAGAGATCACAGAAAAGTTTTTTTCCCAGAACTTGCTTTGTGGAAGGGACAAGATCTTGAAAATACTTTAGAGATAATTTTTTATACAAAAGGAGAAGAAATTATTAGGCATGAGATTTCTCTTCCTTTGAATCTAACAGGAAGTGATGTTTAGGGAATGAAAACCTCTCCAGTACTGTATGGATCCTCTGAATTCCTAGAGCAGCTAGGCAGCTTAGGCAGGTAGGCAGACACTAATGGGCATGGCTGGACCAGCTGGGTATGAACCACAACTGAAAACACATTTCACAGTGTTTTGAGAAAACACTATGGTCCCAGCCCTTCTGTAGCAACTGGAATTAGGAGTCAATGGATCCGAGTGTGTTCTCACACCACTATTGCCACAGTCACTGCATTAATTTTAGATTATTGCCTTACTGATGTACAGTGAATCCCAAGAGATCAAAACCAAACCACTGATCTCCCTTATCCTTCCCTTCTTCTATCTTACTGCCAGAGAATCCAAAAGAGCCAGTCAGATTTAGCCTTTTCATAATTCCACTAAATTATATCTGAAAGCTCTAGTGCAATATGAAATTTGGTCTTGTTTACTGTATTTAAATTTCTAAAGAGATTATTCTAAGCTTAGTATAAATCACGATGGAAAGAAGTCTGCACGTAAGAGTAGGGATTTACAGGCCACTTAATGACTTATCTGTACTCTCCATTTTATTCTAATGAAATAACAGAAGTGCTCTGACCCTGTGAAATGTCTTCAGTCCCAGAGAACCATTATTAAAGACACATAACTGTGATGTTACGAAATACCCAACCTCAACCCCATGTCCCTTATTTTGCATTTCTAAAACTAACTTCAGTTCAGTGTAGTCCATAAACTTACAAAGCATTGGAAGTCCACCAATGTCCATAGGAAGATTAGTGCTAATTGGTAGTGATCTTCGAAATGAAATCAGTTCAGAATGTTAAAAGAAAACTATAAAGTGGTGACTTACCACTAAGTCCTGGGAAATATCTTTGCTAAGCAGTTGCACTAATTAGAGAGAGTGGAACAAAAAAATATGACCCCAATCTAGCTAAGGGCTCAAATAACTTAAACCCATTTGAACTGGGCATCAAAGTTACTTGCTCTTCAGAATTAAGAATGTAGTTCTTGCTTAGCTGGACTTAGGCCCAGAAATAGGAGACAACATATCTCTCCTTTTCATCTTGAAAACTGCTTTAATTATATGTTGGTGATCCAAGTAAAGCTAAATCCTCAGCTCTTTGAAAACAGCTCTCATTTCTGCAGTTCTCAGTTTTCCCCCTTTCAGCCCCATAGTACAAGACATTGTGCCTGGTACTTGCTGGCGTAGCCGGCCCAGGTGCCGAGCATGGCATTGCAAACTCTTGCCATCTGCCTCCTCCCTCCCAAGAGCTGAGGCTGATGTATACTGTCTGTCTCTCACAGACAGCCAAACAAAATTTTCAAGTCTTCTAAGCCACCTCTGGCAGGTGGGTGTGTCACCTTGCAAGGGGCACCCGCACCCCCCAGCTGGGTCTGCCCAGCTGTGCCCATCCTCACAGGAATCCAACCCCTTTCCTGTAAATCTTACAAATAACATTTTCTAGAGCTTCTGAAAGATATGGCTGTTCTTGGGCACCAGTACATCAATTAAAAGGCAAAAGTCTGGGATGGGTCCCTTCGCCCTATTAAGGAGACAGTGATAGCATTTAAAAAGATTTTCTCATCCCAGTAAGAAGGAAGTTATTCAGCAACTTTGAAAAGCTGGTCCATTTTTAGCCAGATACCAGCTTGCATTCTGAAGAGCCCTCAAATCCAATTAAAGGAAACATTCCCTGAAGTGGCATCCTATTCTGCACTCCTGACTTTAAAGGAAGGTATTCAGGATCCTAAAATTCACTGTATCCCTTTCTCATTTGTCAATTAAGGCAGGATTTTTTTCCAGTAAGTTCATTTTATGGACTATTTTTCCCCTTTCAGAAGGCCTGCAGTGAAAGGCAGGTTTCACTGCAATCAATGACAGCACTCAATGATTTGAAGCCAGGTCAGCATTTCAAATCACCTCTTCTTGAGGCTAATTTCTAAATTAGTGTAAGGAATGTGTAAGGACTGCATCTTCCTCTATAGGAATGTGAAAATTCAAGGCTAGTGATAGGCCTGAAACTCTGGGTGTACCCTGGTAAATACTTCATACAGAATGCACACTTTGTTCCCATCTCTATGGGTGATGGATCTCTCTATCATGGAAATGTGGCCAACACCATTTATTGCTTATTCATAAGCCCAGGAATATTGGTGTTCTTAGGAGAAGATTTCAATATATTACAACACTGTAAAAATCACTGAAATGCAATAACATTGTTGCACATTTATTGCTGCTAACCAACTCTATAAAATGTAAGCTTCACTTCCCTCCAAGGGTTTTGGGAGAAAGCCGATCCTCACTCCACAAAGTGTTATTTGCAAAATGCTTCTACCTTGCCAAACCATTAGATGTAAACCTTTTTAAATCGTGTACAGGATATCATAAACCCTAGATAGGCTTTGAATGACTCCACATCTCTATTCGTTCCCTTTGGAGTCATACGAGTGCTATTTAAACATGATACATGTTTTAATACACTATCATTACTTCATATCTTTAGTCAATTACTTCCCAAGCACAACCAAGTAATCCTTTTCACTTAGCATTAAGGGCTTGGAGACAAGGCTGTTCCAAAGGAAGAGGAAGAATAGCCCAAGAATTTCTAGATAGCCTCAAAGGAAGCATGAGGTGAGCAGTGGGGTCTGTAAGTCAATTAAACCACTTGCAATCCACAGTATTACATTAATTCTAATGTTAAATTACTGTGCATTAACTGGATTGGCCCACGCAATCATTTTGTCCTTATGAGGTATTTTTTCTACATCACTTAAATGACAAAAAGAAAGAAAAGCGGGAGAACTTCAAGTCCAAATCATTTAACTTTTAAGACTTGACATTTAGCTTAAAATATAATTTTGCTTCCAGCTTCCACATTTAAAGCTGCAAGGAAGCACACCTACTTTTATCAAGGAATCCAAGAGATTTATGCTTATTTATGCAGAGCCTGAACACACAAAACACAGCTGGCAGGATTTTAATTTCTATCAAATTCAAATCACAGAGTTGTTCCAGCCTGATTTAGCATCAGTACCAAGACTTACTTTGAACCCAGTCAGGACTACAAAAATCAACAAAAGCATCTGCTCAGAAACTTGAAAACTCTACGATTCAAAAGGTAAGAAAAACCCCAGTCAACTTCAAAAAGATTAGGAGGAATATCTTATTGGTAATGTTTTCTTAGCTTTCAAAGAGAACATTCTTCCTGCCTGAAATCCATTCACTTGGCAGACCAGAACTGCCTAGATGCAATTCTCTACTGCATAAACTTTACATTTTTAGTCTCTTTTAATTACTTTGATTTAGACAAAATGAAGCCACTTAAGACCTGGCAGAAAATTACCCAATTAATATTTCTCTTCTCATCAAGTCCAAAGATTAATTATGCATTCTAATAAAGGCTTAAGGACTTGTTTCCAACAGCTGCTGACCATTTTCATCTTAAACCAAAAACGCCTTTAAACACACGCTTAACTTAATTACCTAAAACATCCCTCCAGACTAAATGATTCTATTGATTGTCCTAAGAAGTTAGGTAGAAGAGATGGCCAGAACCTGACTGCTTAGAACTCAGCAGGAAAAGAAGGGGAAAAGAAAAAAAAAAAAGGAAAAAAAATTTTAAACCCCCCCAAATACTAAAACATCTAACTGAAAAACATAGGCAATCATTCCTATTTCTCTTGTCTCAATACATTATCGTATGTAACATGAAATCAGCAAATTAGCACCATTTGTTTTGCTACCATAATAAGTAAAATTAGTTAGTTGGTGGAAAATAGGAGAATAAAAGACCAGGCAACACCAGTAAGTATTGCTAAAGACACGAAATTTGAAAAGCACTTGGACAAATTAACATGTAAAGTAATTTTATAGCCATCAGTTGAATGAGACTGAGGCTTCCTTTAATCTTACTGGCAGCTACTTGTCAAACAAGGAGTATATACAGTCTTCCTTCTACTTTGAACAGAATGAGCAGGACAAGCATATAACATCCTGCTCACCCAAGAATTGAGGAATTGCATTCCAAGTCCAAAGCTTAAGTACTCTTATATGCTTTTACAAAAGAATGGCTGGCTAAAAATAAATAAATAAACAAACCACCCACAATATAAACCCCACAACCTCTAGCCAATGTAGTTTTGCATTAACTGTTGGCAGGTAGGCAGCAGCTCTAATCCTTTGACTGCCTTCAGTTCTCATCAGCAGATTGCTTAGAAATTATCCAAGTCAGAAATATGGGACATTTTCATTTTTTGTCCTTTGATTTCCATGCTACAAAACGAGGATAACTAATCACTGTAACTTCCTGACTAATAGAGAAGGCAAGGCTTTTAAACACTTTAAATATTGAACAATTTCTATGCATTTAATCAGTGGCAAGATCCATTGAAATAGGGCTGAAATGAACCTGAACCTTGGGATTTTACTACTGCAGTTCTGAGGCATCCCTAGCCGAGTATGGGTCTCACAGTGCTCCAAGCAACACTGCCATGTGATGTCCTCTGCCTCTCCTTCCCATGCTCCCCACAAGACAGTGAAAACCTCGTGTGGTTTAAAAAAAAAAAAAAAAAAAAACACAAAAAGGAAANAAAAAAAAAAAAAGCTCAAAAGGAAAGTAGAAGCAAGATTACCAAATGTGTGATTCCACAGAGTAGTTCGTCTGCCTTCAGGAATTGATATGAAGCTTACTGAAATCAAGGGCAGTCCTTAAACCAAGCATTGTGACAGCTCTGCCAGGCTTATGCATTCATGACTGGTATTTTCTGGAAGAACTTTGCACCTTAGTTTGCTGAAGGTATCTGAAAACAATCTCTTGGAAGAAAACATACACAGCAAACCCTCAAAAAAACCCTAATCCCAGCAAACAAAAAAAAACCCCCAAATAACCAACAAAATTTCCCAACTAAAGAGATGCTCCCCAAAGAAAACCAAGCCACTAACCCCTCTTCCCCAGCTAGAATCTTCAACCTCTGTTTTTCATGTTTCTGGTGAGAAATAGTTGGTCATCAGTCAAGGAGAAGGGTCTCAGCAGGAGCAGGATGATACAAAAACTGCTCACTACAAACTCCGGTACAGATAAAAATACCTTAATAAAGCCAGGCAAAAGTAAAGTGACTAAAATTTATTTCAGAACCCTGCTAATGTAATGAAACAAAAACATTCAAGAATTATTTTTTCTTGTCTTGATCCAGCCTTATGCTTTCAGTGTTTGCAATACATTTCTTTTTAATTAGAAAAAACCTGCTTTCCCTCCTCACTCTTCTCTACTGGATTAACTCACTGAGGTTCAACATGACACGGGAGAATCCAAGGCTCTTGGTTTATGCCCTGGTATTTCTATTTGCTGTCAGGTCATTGTTTGTTTTTGCTGTGTGCTCATATACTGCTCATAGGATGCAATGTAAATGGAAAACAGCAGGATCCTGAGATATGAGAGTGGAAGTTTGCATTGACACTTGAAGGGGAAAAAACATTTTGTATCATTTGCTCTTTAAAGATCCTAAAACTTGTGGAAATCGTTTTGGTTAATGCTAAGACAATATACTATCCATTGCTCTTAGAAATAACTGAAGAGCTGCTATAATTCTTCAGAAGTGTTGCCAAAGAAGAGCTGCAGTTTCTAACTGCTGAAATTCAGTAGCATTCAGCTATGAATGCTACATATTCAGCTATGAAGGTTTAACTTGGACCCGTATGAACAGCAGGCACAGGTCACAGTATTCAAATCTCCTTTCTTAAGGACCTAAATGGAAAGAATGACAAATCAGACTTGGCATCTCCACACCCATCTTTAACTGGAGAAGTTTTCACATGAATAAAACTATTCTGTCACATGACTGGATGCAATCTAAACTACTTTCCTGGGTTACAGAAAATAGAATATGCACAGGAAAAGAAAATCATCTGAATTCACTGTAGTGACTAAGTCTGGGCTGAGTTCCAGTCTTATTAAAATCAGAAAACTATGGACCAATCCAATATCTTGGCAGAGACATATGAGCAAGAAAAAAAGTTCCTCCCTGCTTTCCTCATCTTGACATTCATATGTGAGGGCAAGGACGAGTGCCCTCGTATCACCCCTCATACAAACCTTGTGAGTGGCACAGTGCAAATAGGTTGGCATGAAGGTTTGAAACTGATGGTCAAAGAAAGCAGGTAGCTCTTTTGTAGGTTTGTGTGGTTAAAAGGTAGTTTGGCTTTATGGTTTGCTATTTCAGGGGCACACCATCTTACCACAGTACGTAGCTTCAGCCTTTTGGGTATCTGGGAGTTTTGGGGTTGGGTTTTAGGGGTTTTTTGTTTTGTTTTTCATTTAAACCATTAGGCCTCAGTGGGAAAACATGGGCAGAGTGTGAATTTTAGGAAAACGTGAGCCTCTAAGGATGCTTGCTTGCTTGCTTTCTCAGCTCTGCTCAGGAAAATGCAGCTGCCCAGCCTCTGGGCTATTTGTAAAGAATAGTATTCTCACATTTCCCCCACCACTTGTATAGTAATAAATGAACTTCAAATTAATGTGATCCAAGTGATCAATAGATACTTTTCCTCTACAGGTGTCATTGATCTTAAAAGACAATTGCTTCCTCAGTACCCATCACTGAAAAAAGATACCAGCATAAGAAAGTTGGGTGTGCTTTGTGCTGCTCCTCTCTGAGCGGAGATCCCTGTTGAATTAGAATGATTTCTGAGAGATCAATGCTACTGCAATTTGTCTGGTTGTGAAGTTGCTACGGAATATCATCACTTCAAAGAATCTAATACAATTACTATTACTATCCTAATTCATTTTTTTATTACATGGATTTGTAATGCAGAAAAGCTTTTGATAATTGACCTTTAAGTAATGTGAAGGAAAAACTGGTTTGCTTAGTCGTTCTCCTTTCATCTAACATTCAGAGCCATCCTCCAACTGGAAACAATACTTTTTAAAAAAATAATATTCAGATGTCAAAGACAGTTTCTGATACAAGTGAAAAGATCTTTTGAAAGACAATCCTTACAGATGTACCTTGAACAGAGCAGTTGCCATTAATATCATCATAAACTTGCAGCTGAAATTAGAAACAGTTTTAACATGCAAAAGGAATCCATAGATCAAACACTACAAAGGAGAAGAACATAATGTAGCTTTCAAAAAGATGTAGATGGATTTGACAGAGGAGAGGTTAACTTGGGTTAGAAACACAAACTGAGGGGAAGAAAGATCAGGCCATACAACTCATGGGGTTTCTTTATTAATTTCTTTACCTGGGCCATCTTTAAGTGATTCTTTTCATGCTACGCAGTAAAAGAGAGGGAATGGGAAGTTACTGCTTGTATGAACACAGTCTTTGATAAAAATCAAGAATATGTAAAATTATTCCACTGAAAATCCAATATTGTTTTCAAACACGTTATTTGAGCCTGTGAGACTAATAAGAGATACGGCACTAATTTTATTAAAGGGAATATACAATTTGGTTGAAATTCAATGGCAGAGTTGAGATTAGAGAACAACCTCTTTTTGAAACAGGGGAGATGGTAAAATCACTGGTTTGTCAACAACATTTGGCTTTAATCTTCCTTAGGGACAGGAGAAATGTCTAAGAGCTCTTCTCATTCTGCTCTCCAGATCAGATAATTTCTATTTCATGTTGCAATTTTTACCTTTAAAGTCTGGGGAAAAATATCCCCAATTCTCATTTTCTCCAGTAATGAGAGATATCTCATAGGAATTACAAATAGTTGGCCTAAAAGTTCAAAAGCACTCTTTTCATTCTGGTGTGGAACTTTCCACATGTTTTCAACATCTTGATACCACCACCCCCCAAACAGTCTATGTGCTGCCAAGATTTGCTTTTGACTAATCCTGTGGTTACAATCAGCAGAAGCAGCTTTAGCAGCCAGCGGGTGGGGGCCCATCTAGATTCACCAATTGCAAAATTTCTCCATGCAGAAAAGCAAGGACAGGGGCAAAAGCATAAAAGTGAAAAAGAACAGAAAGGTGAGAAGTAGTTATAAACGTATTCAAGAGAAAAACCCAGGCATTTGCAGGGGAGATAGATACATTCTCTATTCCTGTAAAATGGCTTAAATCCTAAATTTACAGTGACACTTTCGCAGCTCAGCTCCTGTGTTGTTAGGCTCCATAAGAATGCTAGACTTGGGTGACATTAATGGAACTCCTAACCCAATAAAACACAGCTGTTTCTCAGAATTTTAGGAGGCACCTTTACTGGGAAGCTCTGGAATATATTGCATGCTGTTAAGTTTAACACTGGGTTTTAACTGAATTTCCTTGATGCCAGATGAGTGAGTCAAATTCACTCTCAATACCTTGTGCCATCCTCACTTTGAGGCTCAAGCTGGGAACACAAACAGCNAAAAAAAAAAAAAGGGAAAACTGTAAAAATAATGGATAACTGCAAATAGAAAGCAATATTAAAATACTACAGAAATAATTGTACAGGTCTTTTTAATAAAACTTGCTCACTAATTCCCCACTTCTCTGAAGTTCTCAATGGTATCTTTCTTTCAGAACAGCTGTGCAGAGTCCCCCCCTGCCCCTCTTTGAGGCTGGTTGCTGGCTGTGGCACGAGGCATGGCAGCAAACCCGCTCCCCACGTGCCAGCAGCTGTGGGCTGTGTGCTGCCATGGCCCGTCCATCTGCCACCGCCGCCCGTGCCAACGCAAAGACCGTCATTATCCCGCGCTGAACAAAAGGGAGGAAGGAAATACCTCTGGCAGCAAAACATCCCTGCTTTCAGTGCTCGTCTTTGCTTCCTCCTTTTCACCAGTGCTCAGTTCTCCATCTGCTCTCCAGGGGTGCGATGGCAAATGTTGGGGAAAATGAGCACAGCGCAGCGTAAGGGAAACCACTGCCAAAGAGGCATTCTTGGGTCATTTCTGCTCCTGTCCTAGGAGAGGAAGGTGAGTAGATGCATTCACTACTCTGATGCTTCACATCTAAATGAAGGTACACCCCAAGAAACGTGAGGAGGGCTTGAGGCATGTCCTACTCTCTCAAAATCCAAAGAAGAGCAGCTTCACTAAAGCTGGAAAACAGCAATTTTTCTGTGCCCCAAGCTGAGAGAGAGGGCACTAATATGGATTACATGAACTCACAGAACAGCTTGATTAAAGAGAGGCCTCTGTGCAACATGGCAAAAACCCCAAGTAGACTGCACAAGCAAGAGTCAAAGGAAACACCAGTAGACTTCCCACCAAGAACTGAGCTACCATATAAAATCTAATTGATTTTGAATGGATCAGAAGCCCTAGACTTGATTTGTAGCTTCTTTTAGAGAAGATTAAAGTATTTCATCAGAATTGAAATTTTCAGGAATAATACAAGGGGGAATAAAAATCAGATTTTCCAGAATATAGAAATTTCATTAATTGAAATCCATTTCAATGGAAAATTCCTGAGTGTTGCCACCTAGCCTGGAATGATAGACACAAACCCTCCACTGCTGCCACTATCAAGCTCCTACCAGCTACATTTTGTGCATAGGGGTGCAGGAAGCAAGGGTCCCAGTCTAATTCTGTCTTCCATTTCCCAAGTCTGCCTCCAGGGCTCAGAGGCTTCTTCCCCTCTCCTGTATCACACCTCAGGATAGGACTGTGAAGCAGGCAGTGGTAAGAATCAGCAAACTCTCAGCTGGCAGCCCTAAGCAACAGCAAATACGTACTAAAACTGCTAATCCTTATTCTCCCTACCAAAAATACTATTTTTACTTCTCCATTAGTGGGCCTAGCATGAGTCAACAGACAAACACATTCTCATTTTAAGAAAGGCATGACAAATGTAATTTCATCTTTATGTTGCAGATTGCCCCATTTCATCAAAAACAGCTTTGTTTTTAAGCTAACTAAGATGAAACATCAACATTACCCTTGGAAACCAAGCCTTCCTTGCCACTGCTGGAGTGAAGCAAATAGGGATTGAGATACAAGCTTGAAAATTCACAAATCACTTCAGCACCAGACAGTTAAGTTATCTAGAGCTGAGGTCAATAGAGCACAGCCAGCTGAAAATTGAAAAACTAGAAAGCTATTGCAATTTATAATGATTAAGGATCTGACTCATTGATTCCAGTTCTTTTCTTCTTACTAATGGAAAGGCAGAAGTTGTCTTATGAAAACAAAGATAGGCATGCAAGGATAATTGAAGAGATGGACCCTCATTTCTGGTAAATAACAATCCCTCCTTCTCTACATGCATTGGCTGAAGTACAGCAAGTTAGCAGTCAGGAAATGAATTCTTTTTGCAGTTACAGCTGGATAAATTCAATGCTTGGGATAAATTGGCCTCAAGAAAACTTATTAAAAAAAAAAAAAAACAACTTCCTTGCTAAGTGATCCCAAGAGACATATGTCTCTATAAAACAGTCAAGGGGAAGCTGCTGACTTGCACTCAGTGGGTTCAACATTTTGAAAATTATTTTGTTTTAAATTTTACAGAACCACTTACATAACAGACAACAAGGAGAGGTGGTTTGGGGTTTTTTTGACACTTCCTATTTGGAAGATTAAGAGATGGAATCAGTGGTACATCACAATGAAACTTTAATTATCGGAAGTTTGGCACCATGATGAATTTCACTGCGTTGCTTTGACAGTGCACTCTGTCTCACAGAGACTAGACTTCACAGCCAGCCTTTAGCTGCAGATCATGCACTTTGGAGCTTCCCTCTCTACTTGCTGCTCTGTTTTGGAACTGCTGAGAGAGGGAGCAATCATTTCCCACCGATAGAGACCTCCTGGTAGCTGGCTCAGCCCTCCTGCAGCCACAGGGGACGGTGACTTGTGTGCCTCTGACTTTGAGGGCTGGTGGCTCTGGGGAGCAGCTCCTGCAGGCTGAGGTGAGATGTGCAGCAGGCTAGATCTGTAACAGAGGGCGAGCATCCCATGCGCCCTCGCTCTCCTCTGCACAGAAAAGCAATGGCACAGCAAGTGCAGGAAACAGCTCCAGGAGCTCCGTGCCAGCACACGGCTCCTTTTTGCCAACTGAATTCCCAGATGGCCATTAGCACCCAGCTATTTGACTTGCATACTTCCACAGGCCTCGGGGAGCAGAGTTTGCACGCCTGCCAGATCCCTGTGGGGTAACTGCAGCCATACCATGTTCACCTCAGCTCTTCCAGCAGGTTTGTTCACAAGGGGAGCAAACTTAACAATTTTCAGTCCTTAATTACAATGGCTAACCATATGCCACATTTGATTCCAGTGGTGAGAAAACTCACTTGTGCATGTATTTCATACATCTATATGTTGTATATGGCCTATATATTTATTAGGGTAGGATTCTCAGTTGAAATCAACTGGACTAAGTTTAGAGGTGCTCTGATGTATGGCAAAAGAATTCTTGGAGACAGAGGCTCTAGGCTAAAACATTATAGGCATTATGGTTTAGCCCTCACATGCCTAACACATGGAAGCACTTCAGAAGAAAACACTGCTTTAATAGTAGGGGCTAGAGATTAAGTATATTATGAACTACAAACTCTCTGCGCGTTCTTTCAGCACAGTAGGGGCTGAGGAAAGGATATGGATAGGGTTTGATCTGGAAGGAAGGTACAACTCTCTGCACATAAGCAGAGCTGAAGAAATTCATGTATTCTTCCTGGATGGCCATTACAGTGAAAAGAAATGGCCTGTTATATTAATAAGGAAAGGCAGGTAACCAGAGAGATTTAGAAAATCACACCCACTCACCTGCAAGGAAGGAAAATTTCATGCTAAAGCAGGAAATACAATTGTTGTTGACCTCCATAAGAGCTGGAAATAGCATAAGTCAAGTGAATTTGATTGTAGCTTCACAATCTATATAAAGAGAAGCCAATTTTTCTTTGACTAACATGCTTATATTTAGGATCCTAAATCTGTATTTGGAAACCTAAGGAACTGACCTGATTTTCTGAAGTGTTCAGCACTCAGTGAATGAGTGGAAACAGTTTTAAGTGGCTTCTGCAGGAACTGCTGAATTCAAGAGCTTTGGGAGGGGAAAAAGAAATCAAAGTTTCATTCTATTTCTTAACTTTGTGGTACAAAACTAAGACTTGCATTTTCAGAATTCATCACTCTGCAGCAATGTCTGGTTTTGCTTTAACCAGTGTACTGCTAGAACTACTAAATCTGTGGATTTTAAAAAGCTTTCAGACTCTTTCACTATTACTTAAAGAAGGATATTTAACACAGAATAAACACAGACCCACTTTGCTGCCATGCTACTTTGAGATCTGAATAAAATAATCCCTACAGCAAAAGCAAAGCTATATAAACAAAACCATGGCAAAGCCATATGAAAGTCAGGAGTAAACTACATTTGGGAATGCTCACATTATGTAAAAGGAAAATTCCTGGTATCTCAGTTTAGGAAAAAAAGAAGAGTCCTTACAATTTAATAAACTGTGGGGGCCTGCATTTCCCTGAAAATGGCCCTTCCCCAGCAGATCACTAAATTTTTGAGGTCACGTTGCTGGTGTCTTAAAAGGGCACTGGTAGCAGACTCCCTCTCATTCAGAAACTTCTTATGTCCTCTGAAGACCACAAGATGATATAAACATACTTGGAAAAAACATTGTATAGACCTTTGGCCTAGGCAATCCTTATAAAAACACAAAGATAAATCATTGATTACTGCTCTGTTATTTCCTCTAATGGTACTATAGCATGAAAATCCCAGCATTCATGCTGCACAATATTTGCAAGTGTGAACATTTTTTAGTGGTACTAAAATGGAGGTTCTGGAAATTGGGAAAAGAAAAACATATGTTGTCACTGAATTTTTGTTTTTATTTCACCGTGACCATTTCAAATTTCTAGTGTAATTCATAATTTAAGATTTTGATTTAATCTCACTAAAAATATTTAAATACAGTCCTCTCTGCATGCCCTTCACAGTGGCATTGGGGTCTACAAGTCTCACAGGTCTTCCTGATGAATGAGTTGTACATTAAAGCCACTTCTTAAAAGCATGCACTAAATTAGGCACCTTTCTGCAGAGATAAGATTTACAGGTTAGTGCACTCTTCCTAGTATAAAACACTCATACACACAGGGTACCATTATCAGCAGTCATGAAGCAAAGCTCATTAAATAAAAAGAAAATTGAAACCTTACTTTTCTCAATGCAGAAATGCAACTATCCAGAACAAGAAATGTATCAAGACTATTATTTCCAGCACTGAAATGTCTACAAGCCCCAAAAAGAGCATTGAGAAACCTTTATGGTAGACTCTGCACAAATACCAACTAGGGGTGGTCATTACCAGCAGTCATTACATTTGCCATTGGTCAGACAAAAGGCAAAAACAGAGGGACATCAGATGAGATGAGCAAGGAATTAAATACATTTCGAGGTCACCCCTCCTGCAACACCAGCAACTTCTAACAGATCAAATTTAGCCCCCAAGTAGGCTTGTGTTCTTTCTGTGGTTTTTGAGAGTGTTTGTGTGTACAAAGTGCTTTCAACAACTGCAATACAAGTGAGCGAACACAACTGATTTATCTGCAACAAACCCCATTTTTAAAGTCTTATCACCTGTTTCCAAATTCCTCACTGACCATGGGTTGCCACTGTGCCCTGGCAAACGACTTTCCAGACTGTTTTATAGTTCAGGCTCTCTTTTGTCTGAAAGCTTTTCTGTCTCTGGGGCTAAATTTCCAGCAAGATTTTCAAAGTACCACAAGGAATATAATCACTTTGCATTTCTTTCCATGGAAAGCATGTGGCTCAAAGCCTGCCATCCCTCAAAGAGCTCAGGCTGGGCTTTTCCTTCTAATCCTGTCCAATGCTTACTTGTGCAGAGCCTTCGAGTAAACTTGTCAAGACCAAATTTGTACTAGATATACTTCATAAAAATGTGCAAAAAAAAGACAGATGACCTGTAAAAGATTAGGATTAAGATTAGGATTTTTATTTATTTTTTTTTAAGTCAACAGAGTTTTCCCTTAAAACAGCACTAGAAGAAATATATGATCATTATCTCTACGAATCCATTTATTTATAAAACCAGTCATTCAGTGATCCTGGAGAGCTAAAGCAAAACTACACATTCTAGGGCAGGTGATGTACCAAAATACATGCTCTGGCTAGACAGCACAATTACCTTGCAATTACAATGCTGCTCAGGAGTGTGATACTTCCAGTACTAGAGCCTTCAGGCAGTGTAAAACAATGATTTAATAGAAAAGCTGACTATTAACAAACTTAATAGTCTTAAGATGGATGCCAAGTTTCACCATTAGAATTAAGGTCCCAGCTGGGACTGGAAGTTTCTTCCCTGGGAACCATTCAACTCATAATTCAGCAGTGGCTGCTGTTTCTGCAGGCAGGCATGCAGTAAATAGCTCCCCACTAATGCCTCCTGTTCCTCAGAGCAGAGGAGAGCTCTCCTGAAGCCTCACAGAGAGGTGAATGCCTCGTCCCCCCCCTAAAACTGGTGCAGAAGTGAGCACTCCCTAGGGACCAGAGCAGAGACGGTTGGAGGAGAGGCTTGAAAAGGAAAGGAATAAGAAGGGAGCTTTAAAACTGCTTGATTAAAAGGCATTTCCTAATGCCATCCCACTAAAGTACAGTACAGCCCAAACCACTTCTGTCCCCAGGATTAGCAGGAGGTGCTGCAGAAGAGAAGGGGTCTGGGGCTGCCGAAATCACACGCACAGAGCCCAGAGGAAATGCATCATAAGTAGACTGGGGTTTACAGAGATTATGAAGCCCTGATTTGTCCTCTAAAATGCAGTGAAACTTTCCATGAAATTATTGACTCATCTAGAAAGGAACATATTAGAAAGAAAGTCGATTTTGGTGTTCAAAGGTGCAAAAGTTAAGTGACAATGCTGCCTAACTGGAGAAATAAATGGATTAGAGTCTACACAGCAATGCCCAGAGCTGACCCTCTTTCATTCCATCTCCCACATAGAATATCTACTGAAAGGTACAGAAATAATCACTTTATCACCAGAAACCCAGTGAAACAATAATGATCTAGACTTCAAGTGTCAGCTGCCTATAATTGTCCTTCATATTTTATGTCAGCTATTTCCAAATGGACTTTGGAACTGAAGCCCACAAATCCCAGCACAGAAAGAGGCCCAGAATGATCTTCAGAGACAGAGCTGCCCATGCCTGGTAAAAAGCCATAGAGCTTAACCTTCTCTACACTGCAGAGGGGCACTTTGTGGTAGTTAAATTGGTTCAATAAGTCACAGCGTTTCAGACTGAATCTTTGAGTTAAAGGGAACTTCTCTGAGGCAAAACTGCTACAGGACTGAGATCTGCCTGACTGCAGCCAACAGCCTCCTTCCCCCTTGGTGCCACAGAATTTTAGTGTGAAAAAAAATAGGACACAGAGAGTGATTTCCTCCTAAAGGCACTTCAACACCAGGAAAGAGAAGTTGCAAAATAGGCAGCCAAGGTCTGCTTTCTCCTGGAGTGTGTCTGCTCAGCCAGTTCTTTAGGGCACAAACAGGACTGGCAAAGTCTGTGGAGGAACAGCTGACAGCAAGGCATTACTCAGGGGAATGCACAGATGTTACAAACACCTACGCTTCATTCCAAAATTAACTTTTTTATTAGCAAACATTTGACGGTCTCAGGTCTGTCTGCCTTAGAACAACAGTCTGCTTCTGAATGCTCATCAGGAAAATGTTACCTATTTGTTCAGACAATTTGATCTTGGAAGATGCACATACAATATTTATAATATTTACTCTACCAATGGGTAGGAGGGGAGAACCAAGTGCTATATACCATGTACTCAACACCACTGATTACTTCTTCCCTTGCTTACAACTAGCAGAGTTATTTATTACACACGGTGCTGTGTCCTGCATGGTTCAGGTACAGTGGTGGTGTTAAAGCCATTCCTGATGAAATTTTGAAGGTAGCACTCCTACTACTTTTAGTATTTACTTATGATCCCAAGGTCTAGGCTTTCCTAGGCTGATCTTATATGTGCCTTGCACTGTCTTCTGGGATATTTGGTCAGACTCCCGTCTGATGTAAGTGAACCTGGCAGCACTGCAGGGAATAGAATTATTTCCTCTTCCACCGGCTGAGTGTCTGGCACGTACTTTCTCCTAATTAGTATTCATCCTTAGGCCTGTTGAATTTATGGGAAAGAGCTAGCTGCCCATGGAAATCCTAATTGTTTAGAAACTCCATTTCCCTTGTAGCCTGCAACTCTCACTGAGAGAACCTTAATTATTAAAAAAAAAACAACCCTAAGTCTAATATATTAATTTGTCCTCAGTAAGCTGACACAATCTGAGCTAATATTTTACTAACTTAAAGAGTTCTGTAAAGACTTAGAACATTTTCTAAAAGCACTGAAACAACAAAAGTGTCAAAGTCCAATTATTAGAAAGTGACACACCTCTAGTTCCACAGACGTTCTCTCCACAGAGAAATAACAACCTAGCTTTCTTTAAACTGCTCTTCGTCTTCTAAGGCATTTGGGCACATTTAATATTTTTAAATAAGAAAAACACACACACAAAATGCTGTGGGCTTTCCAAATCACAAAGCAAAACCATTCATAAATGAAGAGGAATTATAGTAATACTGAGGAATTCTGCCTGCTCTCTCCCACCTCCTGCTGACATTGTGACATAGTACCTGATCTACAACAATATTCTACATTTTCATTCTTTAGTTCGTAGGTCATTTACTTTTTGTCCCAACTTCCATTTCTTTCAGGTCATTGTTTTTTCTGCCTCTTCTTTCTCACTTTCCTTTATTTTCCCAATTTTTTTCTTTTTAGCTTCACCCATGGAAAAAAAAAACAAAATTGGTTCAAAGGCCAAGGGCAAAGTCAGGCCATGTATATATAACTTGGGTGACTTGCACAGCTGCCAGGCACAAATGGCAATTTTACTGTCTGGTCAGAGTGGACAACACAGCTGGAACTGTTACCAGCTTCATGAAGCCTGGTACTTGATTTTAGACACTCAGTTGTGACTTCTCTTTCCTCCCCCTGTCCCAACACTGCACCTACTCTGAAATTTATTTCCAACTACCCTTCCAGAGGAAGCCACTGAGGCAGCATATAGGATGGAAATTTTAGAAGAAAGTGCCACCAAATGAAATGTCAACACAATTTCCAGCACAAAGGCACACCTACATGTGGTGCAAGAATCTTTATTTTACAGAAGTGGCATTTGGAAGGTAACCAGTCTTTCAAAATGACAGATCTGCAGCTCACTCTGAATGAACGTATTGGATACCAGTGCAAAATAGCTCTGGCTTTCAAACTCTCTGGAGAAAAAAATCATTTGCTTTCAGTCAAAGAACTCAAGATAATATGCAACATGAATCCCAGCCCCATGGCAAACCTCATATGCTTCTTTAATCTAGGATACAATCACATAAAGGTGTAAAAAAAAAAAAAAAAAAAAGAGAGAGAGAAAGAGAAGCTGTTTAAAAAACGCATATTCACTGTTAACAAATACTAAATCTGTGGCAAAAAAAAATTAGAAGGTAGTAGCTTCCACCAAGGATTACCTTCATAAAAATCAGGTTCTTGGTTCACAAGGGAAAGTTGGAGTAATTTGTATGAATTTTTCTCATGTGAATGACAACTAAGCTCTAATGTATATTTTTTTCTGGGAGAAATAATTGCTGTATCCTACTGTTAAAATTGATGTAACGAATTCTTTTTCTTTTGTTTTCTGGATATCTCCAAATAGAGTGCTACGTATTTTTGCATTAAAAAGCATACAGAAGTGCAGTGTTTTTACACTGGTACTGGATGCTGATCCAGGGTCTAACACCCCTTCTCAAGCAGGGTCACCTGGTGCAAGATCCATGGGAACATATCCAGGCAGCTTTTGAATATCTCCAAGGCAGGACACTCCACAACTTGCGTCAGCAACCTGATCCTGTGCTCAGGCAAAGTGTTTCCTGATGTTTAAAAGGAAGCCCTACTGTGTTTCAGGGTGTGCCTGTTGCTTCTTGTCCTGTCACTGTGCCCCACTGTGACAAGGGCCTGGCTCCATCCTCTGTATGCTCCCTTCAGGTATCCATATTCATTAACAGCATCCTGCCGAGTCTTCTCTTCCTCAGATCAAGCAGTCCCAGTTTTCTTTCTCTTTACTCACACGAGAGATTAGCTCTTTCCCTAATCACTTTTCAGATTGAGACATTCCACAACACAACATTTCTTTTTCCTTTTTTTCTGGTAAAACTAAAAATGCTCACCTGAATTACCTAAGCATAGCCTTTAATTCACAGCAGATTATTTCCTCTGAATGATACATAGCCTACACTACTTCAGGGATGAGGAAGGAAGTACTTCTGCACTTCTGAGTAAGTACAGAAAAGAGTACTTCAAAGCAAATAATCACATTTTGAATGTTTGATTTTCCCCCTCACCTCCTCACATTTAAAAGAGAACTTTTAAGCAGAGGGCATATACAATTCATTAAATCTATGTTTTGGATACTTGCAATTAAGCTGTGAGGATACATTTTTTCATCAGAGCAAAATTATTTTAATAGCCATAATCAACACAATCAAATATAATCAGGCTGACAAGATAATAACATTTTAGAATCATTGACAATAATTTTCTGCCTTGCCAGCTCACATCTATATGAAGATGATTACCCCCGGAAAAGATGTGCAACTTCAAAGGTTTCTACCTCTGTTTCAATACAGTGTTATCTATTTTCATTTTTATTCTTCTGTATCCTTACCTTCCCCCTCTCACTCTTTTTTTTTAACTTTTTGGAAGAAATACTTTTGGTCTTTTCCTTCAGTCTCTCCATTCTCCTCCTTTTTTATGCATTTCTGTACCTTTATGCAAGTGATTGGGATAATACATGGACAGTCTTCAACAATCTTAAGCATCATAAACCTCATGAAAAGCAAGGGAAGCGGGCTTGCTTCCTAATGTATTGCTTTGGACTTTCCCCCAAATCTATACAACAGCTTTCCCTGTTCATCTTCAACCATGCCCAACTTGTTGGCCAACTTCTCTGTTTCCCTTCTATTCCAAACACCCCTCCAGTGCTATTACTTGGAATCTGCCACACCAGGAATATAATCTCCCACCCTTCACCTGCTCAGCCTCCCATGAATTCTGCTTCTCTGTCTTGCTGCCATTTTCACTGCACCCTTCCACTCAGTCCCCTTACTCCTACCCTGCTCTTTAAGGGGCCTTTGTTTTCCACTGGGAAGTAGCAACACTGAATTCAAGCTTACTTTTCTTTCTCAAGTCTCTTATTTTGAGCCTGCTCACACTCTGCAGACCCTTCCTTCCTGCCTGTGGCTCAGATCTTTGCCTGTTCTCAGTTGCTCCTTATCTTCGCTCCTGGCATCCTGTAAGTCTTTTCTTCTACCTCTGCCCTAGTCCTCTCTTTTTTAATTAGAACAGCTTGACTTCCTTGGTCAAGAAGCATTCCACTTTTTCAAATCTTAAAATTCTCTCAGGAACCCTCCCTTAGCTTTTCAGCATAAAGGTGGAGTGTGTTGAATTTAGCAATGCCACAGTCTCTTTGGAAGGACCTACTTCCCAATGAAATCTAATCCCAGGCATCTCTAAAAGATGCTTCACACTCCAGCAGGGAGAATCCTCTGCATCCAAATACTAGATAGACCTTAAGTCCATCTGCAGTAGGTCATCAAATGCAAAATACATTATTACTAAAACATTATCACTAAAATTGCAGCCTTGATGTTGAGTGCTTTCAGAGACAAAATATTCCATGAATGCAGATTTCTTAGTGGCTCCCATTCACAGGGCATTTCCCAAGCTGAGATAAGTTTCCATGAACAGTTTTCCTAAGCATAAAACCCTGAACCCTAAATTTTGTTTCACATTGTGCTAGGACCCAAGAGTTGCTACTATTCCCAAAAATGTGTCTTTACATACTTTCTTTAATGAAATTGATATTTTATTATATCAACAGTTTCCTAGAATGGACAAAAAAATCATCTTTTTGTAGTCATGCTGAAAAAAAGCAAGATCAAGATATTACAATATACAAGTATACAATCCTGTCCTGAAGACAAGGCTTTATAAGGTTCTTGAAGTAAATCTAATGATTCCAAGGAGGGGGAAATGCATCTGGGTACTCAGTAGCTTTCATAAGAGAAAGTTAAAGAGAAAAAGCCACTTGCTCTTGTTTAAATAATCATGATTGCTGAAGGAAGTGGAACTAGGTTGATTTGCAACCTGCAGGAAGCTGGTCTTCTATTTTTGCTGCAGTCTGCAGATATTCAACAAAACATGTAGCTGTTTGCTTCACCTTCTGAAGAAAACAATTCTGTTCAACACTATAGGACAGAGCCATGGCAGGACATGGCTTCATACTGAGATCACAAGCACTGTAGAAAAGGGAAAGGACAGGAAGGAGGGAGGAGTGTTCAAAGCCTATGCTGAAGACCAGTGTAGTTGTACTTCAAGGAAACCACCATGTTTGTGATTTATCTGTTGGATCTACTTCTCAGAGACATATAATTTCATTAAACTGTTAGAATTATGAAAAAGCTATAGGTCACTATCAGACCCATACTGTCCTATCCTTTTTAGATTATTATTATTATTATTATTATTATTATTATTATTGTTATTTTTGTAACACAGAGCTACTAGAAGTAGTACAAGAAACATGGGCATTGTTTGTTATTCTTTATTATAATAACCTTATTTTCTAGTCATTCAATATGCAAAAAACCCCAAAAAACAACCAACCAACACCTCCCCCTCCCCCCCCTCAGAACAACTCCTTACAATGCTTACAAACACTAACATTTATTGATTATTATTGATTCTCCTCTATGGTGAATGGGAATAAAGAGTATGATAGAAACTGTCTGGATATAAAAACTGAGGACAGCTGTGATAATTCTTGGCTAGTTCCATTTTTGCTAGAAAGAATGCTCTTTATGAAATCCTGTTGCCAAGAACAGACCTAAGCTTTCCCATCAACTGGTTTTAATTTGCAAAAGCATCTGTACTAAAAGCTCAAAACACTATAAGCTAGAAAGGTCGAGACTGTGATTTTGAGGGGTGTTGATAATGCATCATGAAAGTGTAACAAAAAGCTTCAGATACATACTTCTCAGTATGTAAATCACTTCCATCTACAGGTCGTTTCCCAAGCTCCTTGCCTGCTTCTTCCTCCTTTGCCAGCAGCCCTGATTATGACATGAACCTTCGCCTGTGCCAACATGAATGAATTTTTTTGCAATTAGCTGCTGCATTTATTAGTGACAGTGTCTTCCCCAGACAGATGATCAATGCAGTTATAAGCATAGCAAGACATAGTGAGATATGAACTATATCTAGAGTTTAAAGTCTGCAAAGGCCTGTCAAAAGGTAAGAAAAACAGAAGTAGTATGAATCACATTTTACCACTAAGTATTGAAAATAGACCAAGACACTGCCAGAAGGAAGTTTGTTGCAGAGCTATGAAAAAGCCTTTCCATCATCTGAGCCTTGGCCCAGCACTTTGAGTGACTGTGTACTTACTTCATTAGAGGCTTTTGTGGGTGGGAGGATCTTGAAGTGAGGAGGAGGGTAGCATGGAAGAGGACATTATGCATTGCTTCTTGGGCCGTGAGCTAAGGTAATTTATAACAGCATTACCTAATCAGAGTTTTTCAGGATTTTTTTTTTAAATTTGTTTGGGGTTTATTTTAAGCGACACAAAAAGTAGCAAGAAGGACTCAAGGAGACTCAAAGGTATATAGCAAGCAGTCACAGCCCTAAGAGTTTCTGTGAAAAGGACAGCACAGGAACAGACTGGATTGTATTCTTTGTAAAATACATATTTCATGTCTAGGAAGCAATGGAGATTTTTTTTTTTTAAGCCACAGAGATGAGAGTCTGACAGACATTTTACATACTCAGGCCAATGTCAATGCAGTAGCACAGACTCATGTTCTAGATATGGTTGCATTTGAAAGCTATCTTTCCTTCCAAGGTATATAGAAGCAGATGTATATCTCTACCTACTTCAAGGAAGAGTTTGTCATTAAATTATGAGGCCAAGAATCAAAAAACCTATCTTTAGTCCCACTTAATCTCAGTTTATTTACTTACAGCTGTCTTTAGACAGCTGCTGGAAATGGTACTTTTCTTGTGCCTCGGTTTCTTCCTTGAGCCAAGTCACTCATGGGAAGAAGTCAAGGCATGACTTCAAGTTTGCTTCCTTGTTTAAAGAACTCATTTCCATCATTCTAAGGAGGTTCATGACCAAGGTCACTGCAGTCATTCAGGAGACAAAACAAGTTATTAACTTATGTCCTCAGCCTGGCCAAATGGCTTGACAAATAACTGTTAAAACACAGTCTATCTGTAAGTACATCAGCATTGACATGCATGCAAGGACTTAAAAATACATTCTGAACCATAAGAATTAAACCTGACGGCTAAAATGAAAATTACCAATCCTAGCTTGAATTTTAAATATTCCTATAGAACACAAGACATCACCTAAAATTTGAAAGCTACATGTTTACCTTCTAACTCATTCTCTGTTGTCGCCTTGACTGCCTGGTGTGGCACCTGGCTCCTAATTAGAAAGGCATTTCAGCACGGCCAGCACCAGTCCTTGCATTACACGTGCTGAAACGTTTAGCGCAGTGTTAACCAGGTGCTGAAAGCCAGGTGAATTCACAGCAGCACTGAAGCTCTTCGGAAGCAGCAGCACTTCCTCAGTGCAGGTGGGAGGCAGGGCAGTCTGACCCGGAGCAGGGAGGGAAGGCAGCGCAATGATTAGCACAGCCAGGGGACTGCCACAGGGAACCCGAGAAAGCGTAGGGAAGGAAAGGGGATAACAAACACAGGGCAAGACTGGCTGACCACGGAATCTTTATCAAAAGCCCAAAATTATAGAACAAAAAGAGGCAGCAAGGGGGAACAATCATTTCTACCCTACTCAATGGAGACTGCAAAAATAGGAGAGCTCAACCAAGGATGAGATTTTGCCAGAAGTTTTCATTGTACGGAGTCAGACTGTCAGCCAGTATAAGTCAACACAATGGAGCTTCACTCATACACACAAAATCCCCAAACCACCGCAAATAATTCAGTCCCTTCACACCCTGCCTCCAGCTTAGATTATGAACTCTTCAAATCCATTCCAAAATCTTTGCTTTCCAAGAAATTTCATTATGAAGGTGCACTGGTGTCACTTAGACATGCACTGTGTCTATATTAAAATTGCTATTCAATACAGCTTAAAAATTAGGAAAATAGAGTATTAAGAACGGTTTTGAACAGAAAAGGAAAATCTATGTGAGTAAATTCTGACTTTCGTGTATTTTGTCTCCTAACAAAAAATTTGAATTTTCTCTGTAACATGCCTGTCAGTAAAGCCTTCAATATATGTTTCAATTTTAAAAAGCTTAAAAAAACCCCATTTTCTGAAGTTAAAAAAGACCTCTGCTATTTCAAAATAGAATCTGCTTTTCTAAGAGGACCAGCCTATTCTTGGTTTAATACTTTAGAATATATCTGCATATTTATTAGTGTAATGAAGGTAGACACCCCATTGCTAGGGACAATGGCTTCACCATATGAATTCTGAATTTAAACTGTCACTAAAATGTAATTATATCTAAAATTACTTGCATTGGTTTCTAATCTGCATGCAGAAATAAAGTACAATGTTTCTGCTTTATTAACAGCAGAAACATTTTGGCCAAAAGCTGCAAAATTCCTTTTTAGTTGTGTCTGCCCAGTATGACAATACAAAGCAAGGTGAACCTGAAATTTTTGCAAGTGCTGTATGCATTCCTCCTGTCAGTTGGTGCTCCATCTTGCTGCATGTAAAATCCAGTCCACAGGTCTTGATCTTGTGCCACAGCACTTTTATAAATGGGTTTCTACTTAATGATAATTTAGTTGGACTTGGAAAGGGCTGCGTGCAGCACCACTGCTCAATTTCCAATGAAATCTCTATGGTTGGCAACAATGTCTTTTATAGAGAAAAAATTAGGTTTGGATCCTTAGCCTTAGTGTGTCTTTATTGTTTTGATACACCAGACTCATTTTTCCATGTAAAAATAGTATCTGTGCTTGCTTGGGAGCTGAAAATGAAAAAGGATAGCTAAACATTTAAGTCCTTGAGCTGGCTGAGCAGACATCAGTTTTGGGAAAGCAGCTGAATGTTCGTGCTACCCTGCAAGAGTTTGAAGCAACTGAATATGAAAATCTGCTTCTAAAATGAAACAGATCTGCTAATTTTGTGAGAAGAGTTACTTTAAATATTGGAAAGAATAAGAGTGGAAGTCCTAAATGTGTTCAGTAGATAAGCAATTGCTCAGTTCTTCTGCCCTTTATCAATCTAAGCAAGCATTTAATCCTGAGATGGAATATCAGAAGAGATTAGGTTGAACAGAGATAAACTTGGAGCTAATTAGAAATCATGCTTCATGTTATTCTTCTAATAACAGCTGTTTTGAAATATTGCTATAGGAATGATCCCACTGCAATGCTGGCTTTTGAAAGTCTTCCAAATCCTGTAAAATGTATTAATCTGTGACATTCATACGAATAACACAGACAAAGCAATTACTTTCTCCTCTTTGTTCTGGTTTGTTATCTTGGTTTGATGTGGAGAGCCTGTGCCAAACATCTATCCCTGATACTTCTATGATTTGATTTCAGATTTATTTACTTTAAATTATGTGGTCTATTTTGGAGCTTCAGTTAATGGAAAAACAAAGACAGCTAAACAACTTCACTACTTGGGAAAAATATAACTTTCTTGCTTCAGTTATCCCTCAGGAACCATGGATTTGGAGGTCTTTGTTAAGCTAGTTGTTTAAATAATAAAAAAACATGGATAGGAATGAAGGAAAAGGGAGGAAAGATGTTTTTCTGAAGTACTGCAAAATCTGCTACCCTAGGCAGTCTGTACAAAAGTCAGAGGGGAAAGGGAAAATGATGCATATCATAGTTGAGATAGAAATGTAGAAACAGGCAGGAGAACTGCAGCAGAGAGCCTGCCTGCAGAATTCCTGAGCCAATCCATTGGATAGCCTGCCTACTTTGGTTTTTCTTTCATTGATTAAATGTAATTAAGAAGAAAGAGGATCTTTTTTCTGTCCTGAGGATGCAACACAAGCAGGGCTTGGCTGTGGGGACATGAAGGGGAATGGCACCACAGACAGCTCCTGCTCCTTTACAGCAGGAAGATGCTTTCAGAGATGTTTTTAAACCACAGCCAACCTCAGGCTGACCCACAGCACACTGCTACAGCTCTGCTAAAGCACATAGGGGATGCTTGAAAACGCCAGGAGCCCTGCTAATGTAAACCCTATTCCCTAAGGATGTTGGGGAGCTCTGCCTGGCCATCCCAGCAGGGCTGGGGAGAGAGAAATTAAGTGTGCCCAGTCCCACTTCACAGTGACAAGGACACGCAGGTGCTGCTAACCTGGGAGCTGGATTTGGCTTCCCATACCACAGCAACAAGACCTTTCTTCTTTGGGAAGCACCTAGAAAAGACTGAAAAAGCCTTCATCAGCCATATTTTGAAATAATTCTTGAAATTTTCTAACAAGTAAAAGTGTAAGAAATTGAGAGGAGAGGACTGTGATAAGGAATGAGCTAGAAGAAGTCATGGGAAAAGCAAGGTTAGAGTTAGGTCTTGAAAATCTCAGAGCCCAAAATTCCTCACTCTTGCTCCTTATTTTCTTCATCTCTTTAAAGCAGCCACATTTACCTGGCTGTTATTTGGATGCTATTTTTTTTTCTCTCAACATCCAATTTGTTAAGAAAGAAGAAAAGGAAGAAAATTTTCTCTTTAATAAGCTATCTGTCTGCATTTGCCTTGAGAAAGCCAACAGGCTTGAGAGATTAGTGCCATCAGAGCTACATGGACCAGTACTTCATAAATAGAAATAAATCAGCGGCCTGAAGCCACACTTGCTCAGCACAGTCCCAAGCATTGCTGCCAGTTTTTAAAACAGAAAAAGATTTGATCCAAAAGGCCAAATGGCTTTGGATCATACCCTAAGCCTGCAGCATATCTTCTGTCCCTGGCACTTTGAAACAGCATGTGAGGGGCAAGGCTTCCAATTGCCCTGGATCAAAACTCAAACAAATGGCAGAAAGGGAAGGGGCAGTCCAGGACAGGAGAATCTGACAGATGCAAGCCTGTTGGGAGTGCTGTTCTCCACAGACACAGCCAAGAAGACAGGAAAAGAGGAGGCATGAGCAGGGAGGAAGCGGGGTGAGCACACCAGCATTAAAAATAAATTGTTGTGTCATATATTGTGTACAAAACTTAAAGACTAGTGTTTGCTGCTGACAGGGTTTTAGGGAGGTTTTTTGTCGCGGCTATTTTTTCCCCCTTTTAATGCATACATCACATTACCCCAAAGTGACAACTCCAGTCATCCGTGCTGCCAGAGCGGCAACCCTGCAGATCCCCTTCTGTGTATTCTGCTTGCCTGGGCACCCTGACACTTCCTTCGTGACAGCTCTGGAGACCTCGGGACACGATCTTTCCTTAATGCACGCACAAGCTTCCAGTAATGCTGATCATCAGCTACCCAGGCAAATCAAGCCTCTCCCACACCCTCCTTTTTTTGTTCTTTTTTTTCTTTTCTTTTCTTTTTTTTTTTTCTTTTTTGAGACAGCAGCAGGTATCCTTTCATGAGAAATTGGAATCCCATGTTGCTAAGTCACTCAGTCTTTCACTACATGCTGGAGAGGATGTCTGATGTTTCTGTCTGCTGGTGCTATTCCTGGCCCAGTTTTCTCACAGAACCTTTATAAAATGACATCCAAGAAGTAGCTGTTCATAGTCTGCCACAGAACGCAAGAGTAGATATAGAGGAATAAAATTCATGACTGGATTCTCACATTAGATTGCTGTTTTCCATTATTTCACAACACCTGAATGCATCTCTTTGCATTCTGCATACATAGGCAGAGTCCAATTTTACAAGGAATCTTCAGAAATCACATGCCCCATCCCACTTACCTGTGAAGAGTTCTGGGTTCCTAATCTGCTTAGGTTCACTTACAAAAAATCCCAGCTAGCAGCCTCAAGTCTTTTAATCTATTTCTAGGGATTTTCATCACCTGCAAATTTGAACAAACCCAGAATTTTCTGAATGACTCATCCCTATCAACAGGGAATAGCAAAAAGTCAGCTCCCATCACAGGAGAAAAGCTAAGAGTACCCCCTAGTGTTCTGGGTGCAACCTGAAAGCCTGGCTGGAGTGAAACCAGAGACAAGCTCCTTTCAGAACATGGCCTTTAGTCACTTGGCATCCATTGTTTCCCTCTGGAAAAGGACACCTGTCGCAGTGTGAATACCTGAATGTGCCTCCAAACCCTCCTGTACCCACAGCTTGGTGTGTCACCACTCCCAAGGAGAGGAATTAATGACCACCCTTATGATTTAATATGCTCATGTGGATTTACACCAATGAGCCCTTCTTTGCATTGGCAATGGTTTAAGGGAGCTCCCAGGCACCTCGAGCTGCTCAGATGACATGTAAAAATCATTAGGGTTTGGGTAACTCAACAGTTTTTGATGCTTTATGGATCTCCTATGAGAGTCGTGCATCTTAATTAATCTGTCAAGTGCTTCAGTATCCACAGAGAGAAGGTGCAGTACAGTGCAAGACAAGGTTATAAATAACTCTCCCTCCTTCCTGCGCACAAAGCCACACTACCTCACATTAAATCCTTTTTTAATGACAGCAAAGTAAAAAAAAAAAAAAAAAAAAAAAAAAAAAGAAAANAAAGAAAAAAAAAAATAGTGCAGCTTCTGCTAACTGAATCCATTCCAGACACCTGTTTCTTGCCCTGCCAGGTCAGGAGACCAGCAGGTTCTGCCATTAACCTCCTGCTGTGAGAGCTCAGCAAATCTTTTCGCTTTCCTGGGTTTCCCTTCCAAGTCATCTCTCTAGAGATGTTCTTCCTGTCAGGGTGTATTACCGTGTGCATTTACTAAGTAGTAGTAATTATTTTTTCAATAACAAAGGAAATTTATTGTTAATCATAATCACAGTCTTAACATACTTTGTCTTCCTGGCTTTTTCTGGAATAACAACAACAGGAAGGCAAGTTTAATTTAAATCCAGGGAGACACATGTGGAGTGCAGCACCCAGCAATATGTATGCAGATGATAACATGCTTGAGCAGCCTGGCCAATACAGCACTTGCAGTAGCCTATCCATCAAGGCTTAAGTTATAGCAGATGATGCAAATTTAATGATTAAATATAAAAGCTTAAAATTCCAGCTAGTAGCAGCAGCTTATGAAGGGGTAGGGGAGGGCAGTCATGAAAGCCTGTCACCTAAACTTCATCTTACACTGGAAAAGTATCTTCCTGGAGCAAGGCAAGCATATTAATAATGCAGCAGTGCCAGCTGAGGGAAACGGCTGGTTTGTAAAAGCAATTCTGACTGTAAGGGTCCAGGAAATGGAATCTCAACAGGATAAGCCACATTTACAAGCTCCTGCTAAGATGGCTCCTTCAGCAAGCCAGAAAATAACTTACAAACAGATCACAGTTTGCCCTTTGGCAGCACACTTAATACATGCTCAAAGTGCCCAGTCTGGAGGGAAATACACTGTAATTATAGAGACAGTGCAACTTGTGCAGGCCAGGCCACCAAACGCCCCTTGTGGGTCCTTCAGAGCTTCTGGTTCTGTAGGGCATGACTTTAACACAAAGCTCACAGTGGCTTTTATTGCAGACCCTGCAAGATGCAAATTCAGCACTTCCTATGATTTTTTTTCTTGTTACCGATTTCTGGGATGTTTACTTTTTCTGAGATATCATTTTGCAATTTTGCTGTGATTTTAGTTGGTCCAAATAGCTTTGCTATTAAGTTATTTCATTGCCTGTACTTAGACTCTAAGTGCAGCTCTGTGATGTTTAAAACCAGGAACTGAAATGAAACACTATCTGAAGCAACAGAAGATGAGCTGGAATCTTCTGGTTTTCCTTTAATCTAGGGCTCAGTGTTGCCCCTCACCTGTTTCCTTTTCCTGGTCTGTTACAGGAGGTAACAGCAGCTATCCAGCAATCTCAGAAGTAAATTGTAAGGACCAGTTTGTCAACGCTCACTTAAATCCACATAAATTGCTTTGAGCATAGGAAGCAATAAAATGCTGAACAGCGTCACTACTGTGATATCCAAATGGACCCTTATATTGTCTTGCCAACCTATAAAGATACAGACAAGATCAAAACTCTGTTGTTTGGTTTGGGATTGTTTTGGCGATTTTTTTTTATGGGCTGCATAAGGATTGTTGTCACCTAACACAGGAAGTCTATTGGAAAAATAAAATACCTGCCCCTAAACATCTTGAAATGTAACTAATCACTCCCCAGTGCATAAATAATCTGCTGAGGGTGCTCCCCATTATAATCAAGCACAAGAAAATGAGGAGGAAGGGGAAAATCAGTGGATACTGAGAAGACCTCTTTCCAGAATTACCAGGTAGCAATGTCCTAACCATAGATTTCTCTGGAAAGCTGATTCTTTTCCTTTTTTTTTTTTTTATTACCCCGCTATTTGGTGAGCTTACTTCCCTTTTTAACAGTCTTGTTCCCCGCTTTACTACATGTGCCGAGGGTTGGTGTTTGTGTATTGCTGCACACGCCCGAGCCCAGCAGCAGGAGCAGCTTTCCAAGGATCAGTGGGAGCACGCTCCATGTGCCATCAGGTGCACACACCGCAGTGCCTGAGCGTGTGTGTCACTGCTCAGCATTACACAGCCCTGAGCAAAACACGACCCCGCCACGGCTCCTTCTCCTGTCAGGAAGCTGAACCCACGACAAACATGAGGCTCACATAAAAAGATAATGCACCTCTTCTAGCCACACTGAACACAAACAAGCAAATGGAATGTGTCCCACCGCTTACTTACACTCCAGTTGCCTTGTGTACGGCCACTGCTCCCGAGCGCATTCACAGATAGCCCACCCTTCTCTGCCGCTCCCCCACCACACAATGCACAGAAATGTCCCCAATGCACAGAAATCGACGCTTCAGTTCCACACTGAGCCCCTCTGGATCTTAGTGACCCTCATGCCAAACTCCACACTGCTGGAAATTCGGCTGTGGCTTCAAGGAACATTAAGGAAAAAACCATTTTTGTTAAATGGAGTCAAACAACAATTTGTCAAACGCGGAATTTCTCACATCATTGCGTGACATCAATTTTCTGTGACATTATCTGCAAATATGCAGGATGCTGGGAGGTGGTGGATGGCGTCAGGCAGAAGGCATTTGAAATGAGAGCTTGTGGATCAGGGACAGCTGGTCGGACCCCTCGGCTGAGAGAAGGGTCCGGGAAGTCTGAAGACTTTTGAAGGGGCTGCTGCATCCTCTGTCAAATATTATTTTTTGTGTGTACAATTTCAGCAGTTTTGTCCCTGTTTCAGTGACGCCCTCCTCCCCTCCACACCATCACCAATTCAAATTTAACAGGGATTACCAAGGGTACAGCACACTGGGAAAACACAGGATTTCTCCAAGTGACAGCTAGGAGGGATGCCTTACCTCAGACTCAGCAGAAGATCAGTGCAGATGATTCTTCATTAAAGAAAAGGGGCACGTGAGAGCACAAAGAGCTATTAAGCTTACATATTTCTCCCAGTTTATCAAGATGATCAGTACACGGGCAAAGCATTAGCTGTGAGGTTTCTGCCTTCTGGTACCTGCTGTCAAATGCCCTAGTTTGGCTGGTGTAAAACAAATGCCAGCTGTACCCTAATAAAGAAAATGGCCTTGGACTTTACATGCATAACCAAAACCCAAATGATACTATAAACCTGCTGTTGTGGCATTTGTTCTCTCAAGGGTATTACAGCTCAGCATAAACTGCAGGAAAACAGAGGAAGACACAGATATCTTTGTTGCAGAGACCTTAAAAACACGAAAGACAGTATTTTGAACATTAAGTCAATCATGCCAACTTGCTATATGAATTATGAAGTGGGAGTTGGCTAGAAAGAATTGTGTTATGTATCTTTGTTTTAACTGTGCCTCTCTTTCCCCTTTCAAAAAGAAAAAAAAAAAAAAAATTAACAGCTGCCAAATCCCCACCTCTCTCCCACCAGGAACTGGCTGCTTTTCTCTGTCACTGGCATTATCCAGTCCTGACTGTGCCCAGGAATTTCACTGCCTGTCTCACTGATGGTATTTCTCAGCAGTCCCTCATACATATGGGACATCATGTTCTGCCCTCAAGAAACCCACAGCATGAGAGTCAGGAATCTATTTTAAAATGTTAGGTATTCCCCGACCATGAAGGAAGAGTATTTCTGGCTATATGTATTTCAGTGCATATTCCCTGGCAAAATAGGACAGGGGAAAGGGGGTGAAACCAGAACTTACTTGATATTCTAGTCTTCAGGCTGGTAAAACAAAATATTTGATAATTATTTTTCAAGTGAATTAACCAAGCTGCTAAGTCTGGGTAATGGTATAGATGGATACCTCTGTAACCTTTTCCTATCCTACCCAAAATTGTGACAAATGCCTTTCACAGGTTCTGTTCTCACAGGATATCAAATTTCCACTTCAACAGAAAGATGTGGGGTCTCCAGAGGTCCCTGCTTCATTTGCAATGCAAGAGCTTTGTCTCTATTATTTAGTACAGGTCGATCTCAGATAAGTTGCCTGGTGTTTTTGCCCATCACCCACATGCCCCCATGACAAAGATCTCTCCCATCTCTGAATCAACTCAAATTTTTGAGATCACTTCAAAAGCTGCTTCAAAATGTAGTTAATTATTTACAGGTAAAAAGGATAAATTTTCTATAAACTGTAAACTCTGTGTCAAACACATAATAAAAAAACTGATAAAGGAAAAAGCTATGGACGGAGCTTTTATGAGTGAGTTTTGCTCAGTAATGAAAGGTTCACAACTGTTCTAATGACTGAAAACAGCTTTGGACAGAACACACTATTCACTGCTCCATGGACACCAGAAGTTGAATTTTCTAACCATTGAAACAAGCCACAAATTATCCACCAATTTCAAAAACAGCATGACTGTGGCCTACATGGATATTTTTGCTGAAAGGAGGAAAGTATGACAAGAATAATAGTCTTGCAGTAAAAGCACTGAACTCCAAGGACCTGCGTGTAGCTCCTGACTCTTTAAGGAGCTTCTTATTTCACTCAGGCAAATCACTTCAGAGTAAATTCACCTCCCCTGGAATGCGACTAAAAAAAAATATATATAAATTTCAAAAGTCATTATATACATGGGTTTCTTATTATTCCTTGTGAATAGGAATAAATTGACCACAAAAGAAAGCAGTCCTTCAACTGTGTTTGAATGCTTCTAAACACATCCTCCTGTGCAATAAGCAGACAAACTCTGCAGTGGTTCTTTGTTCAGCCACTTTAGAATGAGCACCTTGCTTTTGTCCCTTTTTTTGTGCCTTTTGTAAAAAAGTGTGCACACTACTTTGTAAATATAGTCCTCTATGACAAAGAAGTCTGTTATGAATATCTTGATGCCCAAGTTAAAAGGACAGCCTGACAAGAAAATTGTATCATCCAGTTTGCAAAGTCTCTACGTATTTCCTAAAGTTCTATTCTGCACACTAGCAAAACTTGAAATTTTTCCAGAATAGAGCCAGTGAGCAGATTTATACAGAATCTGTACATTCATACAGATTCATACACAAAGTTTGCCCTTGCTCTCCTACCAGTCTTGCCACTCATTATTAGCTACTTGGGAATTGGTTCCTTAAGGGGCCACAGTATCTTCTGCTGTAATATTCCATTCCTGCCAATGCCCTTTTTCACCTTAATTTGGTCTGAGGTGAATATACTGATTTTAAGGCCACAGCTGAGAGCTGTGCCCTGAAAGCAACATTAAAACATGAAGTTCTTTCCCAAAACTAGTTTTAGAATCATAATGAGAATAAAAACCAAGCTGTCTTGACCGTCTTCATTGGTCCTCTTAAATAAGTCACAAGTCTACACATGAAATTGTGACGTGAAGCCTATATCTTTTAACAGTTTCACCGGTTCTTTAAATAATGAGTCAGGGAGAAAATAAGGCAGCAGGCCCGATTATTTTTCAGAGTCATGACATCCTTGGAGGTGCTGAAGAGTGCTCTTGTTCCAATTTTAAACTAGCAGGAAATGGACTATAGAACTTGGTTTTCTGAATGGCCCTCGACTCAGTACACATCTAACAGGCTAAAGCTACTAAAGACTGATGTTGGCCTTTTCTTTCACAGTTCCCTTAAGCTGTGCCATTAATGCAGCAAATGAATAGAGGCACCATAAGAATCAGTGCTCCGATATTTGGAAGTTGCCTGGCTCTTGCCCCATTTCTAGTTCTATCTGAACAGAATATTCAAAGAAACAGACTTAATGAATCATGTTTAGTCATGCCTGGATGCTCCCTGACATTGTAGCTTAAAAGCAATACCTGCTCTCAAGGGATATTTTTGCCATATCTACATTCCACACTACATTCTGGATGGTGTTTGTTTATTTATTTCCTAGAAGCACATACTTCATTAGTGAGCAAATACAATTTCATCTTTGCAGCTCGGTCCCCCCCCAACCACAAATGGGAAATTAATGCTAGCCTATCTCTTTTGTAAATAATTTTGAGATATGCTCATGGGAAAAGCTGTTTAACACATATTAATCTTTGCCACTGATTTCCCACTTTGCCACTGGGAAAAGCGAGCAGCACACCGGCTTTTTCTTCCCTTTCCAACTACCTGCCATTCCCCCACTTCTATTAGGTCAAAAACCTACAAGGAATCACAGGCAAAAAATTATGAGTTGAAAGTGAAAGGCCAATTCTGCAGTTTAATTCAATGCTGGTTCCACTGGACTGGGGTTTGTGTGAGCAGATCAGAACTTCCCTAACAGTGCATGAAATGAGAGAAAAAACAAATGGGACTCCATTTATAGGATTTAATACTCAGCCCTGTGGATCTTCCAGACACAGTGTCTCAAGCTGAGCTTTCGTTCAGGAATTCCACTGCCTCAACAGACCTTGCTCCAGACACAGAACCCAACAGCCAGTGTGACCTTCAGTGCCATCAGGAGAAGGGTTTGGAAGGATCACACCCAGCAGAGCTGCTCCTGCTACATCTGCCAATGTCACCTCACAACTGAAACGCTGATTTCTAGGGAAGACCACTGAGTACCAAAACCTAACACTGATCTACACATTTTCCAGGAATGCTTTGCTTTCCTTACTAATTATGTTGTTTTCCAACCCCTAAGAGTTTTTTCTTTAATTTCATTGTAGGTTCATTGCATTTGATGTTCTTTTCACACAAATATATCCTTGACTCGGCCACTTTTTTTTTTTTTTTTTTTCCTTTTAAAGCAACAAAGCTCATCATAATGGATAAAAAAGCCACTAGTTTCTGACATCTGGTAGGCAGCCTCACACATCTGAAATTCTACAAAGCATTAATATCAAAGCCTGCCAGAAGTATGCCTTGTGCAGCAGGGATCAGACTGAAAATTAACGTGTCACTTACAAACAGTAGAGGCATAAAAGTGACTAATCTAATTCCATGGTGCAAGGAACAGCTGGATCAGCCAAGGGCAGGTGTGGGAAAGGAGAGCCAGACACCCCTCACTGAGGCATCACAGGGGAGGTGGGCAGAGCATCAGCTCCAGGCATTCCAGGGAGCCAGGCAGATGCCATCAGGCACAGACCTGGCTGCAGGGAGTCTCTGTAATTCTCTCTAAGTCTCAGTGGCATGTACCAGATAATTACATAAAATGGTGATGAAGATTTTATTTTAATATACTTTCTACTTTGACAATCTCTCATTTCAAGCAATTTATATCTAAAAAAATTATATTATTTTCCCATTCTTTTCCAACTGCCACAGAACGCCTGGTCATTTCTGGTCTGACCTTGCTGATTTCAGGGAGAAAAATATACGACAGATTCTTTTAGATTTATCTGAAAGCTCTACAAAGAGCTCTCTCTGAGCATGGTATATAAAAATATAGATTTTTCCCAATTTGATTTACTGAAAAAATGAAAATAAACCAAGCAAACAAATAAGGTGGCCAAAACCAAGCAAAATTTGTTTTACTTCATTAGCATAATGCTAATGAAGTAATATGTATCTAGACATCTTCATCAGTTGGGAAAGGAAAACCACATCTCATGACAGCTTCACTTTGTGTTCAATGCACAAGACTTGGTATACTATGAGCATACACCACTGGGCAGTTATATGTTCCCACAGAATGCATGCCAGGACAGGGAGAAATCTCACTTGGATCCTTATTCTTCCATTTACAATTTGAAGAAAGAGTAAGTAGCATAGAATTTTAAAAACTAAAAAAGAAAATAAAAAAAAAAGGGTCAAATCCTAAGTTCAGCTACCTGCTTTTCCTTTCAGTCTTACTCCTGTTGCTCCCAGGTAGTATTCATTTGTTGCCAAGCAGCAGAGAGCTAATTAGCACAATGTCATGTTGCCTTGTTTTCATCTCTTGCTCCTTGCTACTTACATGCGCACCGCTTCTCAACATTCCCAGAATAAAGGAAAACTGGCTGCAAGAAGCAGGAGAATCGAAAGCATAGTTTTGCACTCAGCCTATGGAAACCCTCCCTCCCCTAGAGCACTTGCTCTTGTATTAGTGCAAATCGCCCCGTGAGCTTTGGCCACAGACCCCGTTAACATCTCCAGCCAAGCATCTGGCGGGGCTGTGCTGCTCTCCTACCCCCAGACCAGCCAGCTGAAATACAGCAGGTATTCATTCCCACGGGACATACACTCGCTGCAGTACTGGTGAGGCTCCTGTTGAGGGCAGTTTAGCGAATTTACCATTTGTGCTGCAGTGCACATAGCAAAAAAAAA
>VWZN01014447.1:832563-869950 GCA_013396955.1 Regulus satrapa | reverse complement strand
AAAAAAAAAAAAAGGCTGTCAGAAAAACACAACAGCTTCTGTCAATTAATTTGCTAGGATGAAAGAGATGCCTTATTCTAAAGCTACCCACTATAATCCATTTAGGCACACCACCTTCTGCCTGTTTTGTATTTCTTTGCTTCCAAACAATAGTAATCTTTTTCAGAGTGTGGAGAGCAAAAAGATTTTGTCTTCCAAGCTATGGACTCACTTTGCATCAGCACTCTTTTTTTAACCCAGCAATACATGTCCCTAGTAGCATGAGAAGAATTTATTCCCTTTTCAGAAGACTCCAGTCTATTTCTGTGTTTGAAATAGCAGAAGGTCCTAAAAACAACTACTGCAACCCTTTCACACACAGATAAGAAAGGGATCCAAGAATGCAAAAACTGGCTGCCTATACAAGGTGAGGGGGTAAGATGGTCAAAATAAGGCAGTCAAGGCAAGGCCAAGCAGAGTCTGACTGCTCTGGAGACCAAGATCATCTCCTTACAGCACAACAAGGAGGGGAGTTTTCCAGCTCTCACAGCCACCGTTCATCACCATTAGTTGAACACTGGAATTCTCCACCTTCTTTTCCACCCCCCAGCACTTTTGCTAAGTGCTGGATGTTTGTGATAAACCAGAGGCTCTACCAGAATTTCTGCTTGCAAGACCATGGCCTAGAATCAGCCCAACAGCCATTTACAACTTCTAAAAAATCAACAGTTATGAAATTCATTGTGTCTGGCATGAAAGCAAATTCCAGTGTTGCCTTTTCCGCAGGAGATCAGGAGTTAGTCTCTCATTTTCAAAGCTGTTGACATATCACCTCCCATTAGATGGGGTTTTTTTGAAAAGTACAAAGACAGGTGTTACAAAGTAGTACCTCTCTGCTTCCCCATTTTGACCCAATTTCCTTCTATTTTATCTTAGCACTAATGACCATGGCATATCCAGGGTTCCTGGCCCATGAGGTTAATGAAACCAGGCCATTTTCCAAACTTCTCCTAAGGGAAGTTCAGCCACGTGGCTACCATGAAACATAAATGAGAGCTGAGAAGAGAAACACTCCAGTCAATGTTGAAAACATTTAATCCCAGAGAACCACTCAGAGATCCAAGTCCACTTAGAAAAGCATGAGCGTAATAGATGCATTGCATTGTGTTTCTTGCATCCACGAGCCACAGAGTCGCTGTAGACATTGTTTATGTTCAAGCAGCTCCACTATCTTGATACAGTTCCCTGTCTGGCAGGGAGGGGAGGGATGGATGAGTGCAGTGAATCTGTCACTTGCAGCAGACAAGAACATCTTGTTCTTGAGCTCATGTTGAGAAGGTTAGAAAGGCAGACAAACTGGCAGACTTATTAGATTTTTTTTTTTTTTAACTGAGGTATTGAGAAATAAAGCCCTTATAACATTCTATTAATTTAAACTCGTCTGTGCAAAATAGCAAATTATCCCCATCAATAAGAACAATAAAATGTAAGGGTCAATATTGAAAACAAAAACATTACAGTCTAAACTGAGCTTTGAAGAGATCCCAGCATTCCCAATCCCTATATTTTAGGCAACCATTACTAAAATCAAAAGACACCTCTGTAAACTGGAATAGCTGAAGCTAAGGAGACAGACTGAACCGACCCAATATTCCCATCTCTGCTAAGCAACAGAATAGAGAGGCAAAAAAGTAGTTTGTAACAATCTGAAGGGCACTTTCACCAAGGAGGAAAATGTTAAGTGAAACAAAGCAACACGTAAATAGGAAAAATATAATGAGAACATGACAAGGCTAAAAATAATTGAATTAAATTATTTCACGCTGGAATTTTAACTTAAAGGAAATGAAATTAATCCCTTATAATACCCTGAATAACCCTGGGAGGTCCTCACAGTTGCAGCGGGGTGTACAAATATACCTTTTGGCAATACTCACTTCCAAAGTTTGTAAGAATGATGTCATATCTGATATGCTAAAATCCTAGGAGTAAAGCACCACCTGAAAACTTTGATTTGCTCATCTTTAATACTAATATGAGTTGTGAATGCATGTGAAGAATTAATAGTATTTTCTGAGCAAGGAGAACAACTGCTATGGTCATTGCACTAGAAGCGGACTGTAGCATCGTACTCTTGAGAAAGCGTATGTTGTTCAGGGAAAATAAGCACCTTTAAAACCCAGTGTCTGTGTTAAATCCCATGACATCTGCCTAAGTATCTATGGGGTTTTAAAGGCAGCTTCTTAATCTTGTCAGTTTTACAGCATTGCTGACACCACTACTTAAAATTAGCAGACCCGAGAGAACTTTCTACGACTCAGCTTTTCAGACTTTTTCACTTGCTTTCAGACCGTAAGCTTTGCGTAACTGTTGAAGAATCATGGCTAGAGACACGAGAAATGAATGCAGCAGGCACTGCACATTTCTGAAGAGCTACATTTCGCTCCCCTCCCAGCGATTTGCCTGCCGCATGTCTCCGAATGAGTCACCAGTGCAGGGGAAATACCTCCAAATTAGCAGATTAGGAACGGCAGATCCTGCAGGCTTGGGCAGGCTGTCACAGCTATGCTCCTTCCAGATCCAAGCCCTCTTTGCCCATGCAGCTCTGATGACCGTGGGCTGCACGGCTCTGCTCATCCTCCTGCCAGCGTCACGCAGCGTAGGCGCAGCACAATGGCCCACCTGGACAAAAAGCATCCTCCTCCAAGGGCCGTCTACTCTTCCTTGGGCACACAAGCCAGTGGCAAAGTGCAGAATTCAGGTGGGGAAGGGGAAAGCAAAGGCCCACGGTGCTGGTGCGCCCACCCAACCCAGCAGTGCCTTCAGAAGCCAGTCCTGGCCCTCATGCACATCCACAGCAGGACACAGGAGTGCAAACCTATTACATAACTTACACAGAATTATGCAATCATTTCGTGCTCATTAACAAGCAGAGGCTACCACAAGTTACTAGCGAAAATAATTTGAGAAATGAATAAACATGACCTGATTTAATAATAGCCAAGCCATGCTTTTGGGACAAGAAATTGTGCATATTACCCCAGGAGTTAAAGTTACTGAGCTTTAAAAAGTAACAGGTTCACTACTAGTATTAAAAAAGACAAAACCAGGAATACTCTTGTTTGCATAAGTTGCAGTTGATCTTATTTGGTAAGACTGTAAGTGTCCTAATTTGGTTTTAAAAGTAAAATCAATTGTAAATTTATTTAGACCAATTTACCTGCCTGCCTGTTGTACATCACTGGGCCTGTATTGATTGTTTGAGATGGAACTCATTCCAAATTGTATTGATTTAATTCATTAGCAAATTTTTAGCAAAGCATATTTTGTTGTTTCAGGGCAGAAGTACATAAAGCTCCATTTAGAGAGTGCAGGACTGAGCAAGGGAGGTATGGGAGGGGGCTAGAATTTCTCAAATAAATGAGATTTACAAGCAGCAACATGAATCATCTGTTTCTGATGAAAGATCTGCTTTCTAAACAATAAATAAGAAAAACTGGGACTAGAAAAAGCCTAGATACATTGACGGGGGAAAAAATCCCGTTGGTGAAATAAGAATGGGGTGAATAATTCATAAATAGTACAGTGTATTGGTCGTTTTAACAGACATTTTGATTTATGGATTTAAGTGCCTAAAATAGCTCAACAATTTATAAATCATCTTAAAATCAACAGATCATGAGTAGATTTGTCTGGCTTTACAGCAAGGCAATCGAGCTGCATTTGTTACCGTGGCAACTGAAGGCACCTCAGTTACCATGGCTACAGCTGCTTTAAAATACGGTTGGCAATTCCTCCCTCCCCAACTTTTGTGACTATTTTGAAAAGGAATTTAAAAAAAAAAAAAAAAAAAACCAACAACAACAACAACCAAAAAAACCCTAGTACTCTGTCAACACTTGCACTGAGACAAAAGGTCTGCAAAAATGCAAATTTTGCACCACAACACCAGGTTAAAGATAAGCTATTTATTCTGCTGCAAATCCTTACCTCAGTGAGACACTGTGTTATGAAGAGCTTAGATCTGGGAATCCACAATCTTGGATTATGAAGAGCTTGTTCATCACATACTCAGCTCAACATTTCACATCAAAACCCAGCTCTGCTGCTCACTGGAAGAAGTGGTGCAGAAATGCACCCCTACCACATGGCAAAGTCTCTGTGTGTCAAAGCTCCTCACAAACAGGCAGCTGGATTGCTTAATGAGATATGGGGAAAAGGTCAGAAGTCCTGGACTCTTGTTTCTGAGGCAGATGAAGTGGCAACAGGGAGTGCATCCAGCCCCCCAGGCCCCAGTCAGCACCTGAGATGTGATTCTTATGTCTGGAAAGGATGGCTTTATGGAGGAAACCATTTACTGCACTCAAATCAGTGTCCTCTGAATTATCCCGAGTTTAGAGTGGCATTTATGTTGCTAAACTGCAAGTAATCTGTTTAGGGAAGTTGCTTGCACCTAATTCATCACGATGGGAAAAGGTTTTTCCATCTTTCCAGAAAATTGTGAACCTTAATCTGAGACACAGGGCATTCAAGGATGCCTCTTTCACCTCACTGAGGCTATTTCACAAGTTAAATATGTAAAAACCACTTCAAGCTCTGATTGAGAAATAAACAATTTTTAAAAAATAATCACAAACTTTGATTTGGGCGTCTTCTGATTCCCAACTAGCTCTATATTTTAACTTTCTCCCTCCTGGTGTGGGGGGAACAGTTTTTTGTGCTCTCCCACAACATTCAACTGCACATATTTGGTGTTATAAGCAGGCTTATGGCAGCACACAATTGCCACAAATCACTGAAGAATCAGAAATTGAATGAGTGAAAATAAGCCCTCCAGGGTAAATGCTATTTTTCATCCTTTTTTGCTAACAGAATACCTGGCTTGAATACAAGTCCTGCCTTTCTCCTCTCTTCTCCATCTTCACCCCCAATCCCCTCTCACTTTCCCTTACATTTTAATGCAGTTTTATGCCTATTATATGGATACTTGCTAGGGAAAATTTCCAGAAGTGATAAGTGATTTCTGGTGATTCACAGTTATTGAGTCTCCAAACCAAAATCTCCCAAAGGGCTAAATTTTAATAAGCCATCAGTCTGATTATAGTAAAATATCTGATAATTTTTTTAGTGTTGAGGACTTCAAAGTCGCATGACAAAGTGCTGAGGACACTAGAAAGGCCAATGGAAATGTTTTCACCCTTTTCTTACCCCAGAGTGGCCATTTCCACAGTCATTGATATCACAGGGTGGCACAAGGAACAAAACTCTAAGAGCCTACACAGACCTGAGCACGGTTCCCCCATTCTTTACACACACACACCCCTCCCCCCACACACACACACGCACATTTGCTGTGTGTTGGACTCACTTCTCTGCAAGGTTAAAAGGAACATGGCTCAAGAACCGAGCTGGAATTGCATGACTTTTCACAGCTTTCAACTCTTCAAACACAAGTTCTGAGGACCACATCTTGCCCAACAGACACAGTACCCTAACAACAGCTCTGTACTCCAAATTTCACAGATTATCTGCCCCTGGGGAAGTTTAGATATTAAGATACAGATTTTGAAGACTATCTCCTAATTCTACCCCAATTCAAGATCTCAAAACTGGGAGTTGTGTAGTCAAAGTGAGAGCATCATACTTGAGAAACACAGGCTGTAAACACAATCCCCTTGTCTGTGGGACAGAAGTAGTACCTACTTGTATTGCCTTACAAAACAGTTGCAGAGATTCATACCTTCATTAACATTTGAACTGCACTTCCAAGGTGTAGAGTTCCCCACTGTTAAATGCCACAGAGTGCTTTGGATTCATTGTAGTGCAGTAGATGTGTAATATTCAAACAGAGCTATTACAAATGAAAGAGATTTCTGTCTGAGATTAGAATTCAGAAACTGAGTTGGTTCTTCAGCCACATTTAGCATTGTACCAGCAAGTGTATTTGAACAAACCTAAGGAATGAAAACACAACACAGATGTTTCAGCCAGGAGACAGTAAACAGTAATAGCTGAGAGGATCCTATCATTCAACAATATGTTGAGAGCACTGCAGAGCACAAGCTAAACACAATTGCATCATACTGCTAGCAAACCTTTTAGAATACTGTACATTCCTTTCATCTTATGTAGAAAGCAAGTTTTCTGTAGGTTTAGGCTATCACTTACTTTGTGATCCTTTCTGAATATTTCCATCTTTCTTTTGACCTTGACTGCACAAGAGGTTGGTTTTACAAGTGCTTGCTTGTTGCTTATGCAATACACCTTCCCAGGAGGGGTTCAGAAGGCTCCTCGTGAGCCTTTTAAAGCCCCAGATGAAAGGGGTTAACAGAGAGATGTACTTAGTGCAGCACCAGATGAGAGAGTAGCTCTCACCTGCAAGGGGCTTTTGGGAGCCCTTTTGACAATGCCAAGAAGTCAGCTCTGCAACAACACCCCAGGAAATCCTGCCTGTGCAAGGCCTCCCCAGCTGCCAGCATTGAACTGGCTCATGGGGTGACCACCTCATGTAGTTTCTAGCAGGGCTGGTGTCACAAGTGCTAGATGTGACTCACCAATTTAGCCTTAAAAACATAACAACGAGGACAAGGCATTTTCACTGCCCTCGTCCATGTAAAGAAAGTTTCTGTGTGTCTGTAGGCCACTACTGTGGCTAGATTGGGTACGGTAGGAGAAAATATTGTACCATGGAAAGAAAGGCTGCTACAACTTTCTCCTTGAAATCAGGATGGTGCAAGAGGGGTGGCAATGTGCTTTAGCTTCCCTGTGTCACTGTAGTGGCAGCTCATGCCATGGCAAATGCTCTCACGAGTCTGGGTTGTATGCTTGCTTTCTGTAAATATCCCCCCTGTACTTGCTCACAAAACAGTGGAGATCTCACCAAAAACAAAATGGGCTTTTTTTCCATGAGATATTAGAAAAAACAATTAAAAAACTGTTGGGGAAGCAAAGTGTGTGACTGCCCTAATAGGGGACTGGCACCAAGTGGCTACCTTATGGCTCCAATTGTTTACTGCTGACACACTGAAGAGTGGAGCCACAGAAACACAAAAGATGGTTGTTTTTTTTTCTTCAGAGAGACAGGAGAACTGATGTTGAAAAAAATGCCCTCAATCTTTCTGGTCTGAGTGAAGACAGACTATAGAGAATCCTTTAGGCTGGTGTGACTTTTAAAGGTGATCTGGCCCAACACCCTGCAATGTGCAGGGACATTTTCAGCCACATCAGGTTGCCCAGAGCCTGTCTAATCTGACCTTGAATGTTTCCAGACATGGACATCTACAACCTCTCTTGGAAACGTGTTCTGGTGTTTCACCAGTCTCATAATGAAAAAATTTCTTCTTTATATCTAAGCCTGATTCCCTCATTTAGCTGAAAACCATTAAGTCTCATGTAATTGCAACAGGCCCTGCTCAAACATTCATCCCCATCTTTCTTATATGACAAAGGCTATTTTGGAAGTTGCCTAAAAGAGCTACCAACACAGCTTTGTAAGTTATGTTGTCACTAAATTGGATATCTAAAATGGCTCACAGCCAGTCAAAACCCAGTCCTGACAAAGACTGCTGTCAGTGGAAATTTTGTATGTTCCCATCCTGTGCATTATCCTTGCACAAATTAAGCTGTGCAAGAGCCTCTGCCTATCTAGGGAATGAAAACATCCTCTGCTTTCCAAAATACTGTCTAATTTTCTAATAGTGTTTGGCTTTTTCTTTTGGGTTTGCAATAGTTGCAATTGTAAATGATGTGGATATACTTTTATATAATTATATAATAATGTTGATATTTGATATTTAGGTTTTGTAGAGGAAAGGCACAAAAAGGTCTCAGTTTTAGTAACATATTTAAGCCATCTAGGAGCTCAACAGGACTTCTGTGCTATGCACTGCCCAAAAGTAGAAAATCATTTCAGCCATAATGCTTTAAAAGCAAAAACTGGTAGCTAGGGATTAAGCTAAGCAAACAATATGGGAGGGAAAGTGCTACAACACACTGCTAGTCATAATCTGAAAAAAAAAAAAAAAAGTGAAGAAATTGTTTCCCTGAATTACATGAAATTATCCAAAATTAAGCAGTCATTGAAATGCCTGAGGTTTAACATTCTTATTTTTAGCCACCTTGTTAAGAACTCTGGCTTTTCAGGGAATACATCATCTATGACATCCATCCACATAAACTGCAGTGAAAACAGGAAATCCTGAGTTCAACATTTACTGGCACTACAGCGATCCCAGAGCTCCCAGTTTTCCAGGGTGAGGAGTTATTTTGAGTGCCTCTGTTCTGAGGTGCTAAACTCAACTATCAGAGGGTAAACACTCAGCTGCTCCCAGTATTTAAATCTCTTTGGAACATATCCCACCGAGTCAGAAACTGAGGTTTCAAAATCCATGGTCAAATATGAAATGAGTTGGTCTGTAGAGGGATTCTATCACAATTACTTTTGCTATAGTATTGCTTTGAGAGAGAAATTGGATTAAGGATGCCACTGCAGACACAAATGCTCACCTTTGGGGCTGGATGCATTCTGGACCTTCTACTTCATCCTACGTAAGAGCTGCCAGAATCATCCTACAGCCTGCCACACCCCGGCAGCTCTGTGTGAATGTGTGTGGAAGGTGTGCAGACAGACCTCACACCCTGTCCAAGGCTGGTTATGTAGCCAGCCCGCCCACAAGGGAAACTATAAAAGGTTTGTCAGGTACTCATTTTAATTTGTCTTGAAGCAGAAGCATTATTGTCTGCACACAAACATGATCTGGAACACACGCCAAATACTTTGGCTTAAAAGCCACAGGGAGCAAAGTTGGCCTTGCACGTTAAGTTAAAGAGTTCTACATTCAGGGCAAAGCCTTCCTGAGTTTCAGGTGTTGCCTTATGGACTTATGCACTCAATACTCCCACACACTGGAGGGTTTCCTCTTGCAAAAAAAGGTAAGTAAGCAGGGCATGCTCTCTCTAAGGGAGCTGCAGACCACTGAGCACCCTCTGCCTCCTTCACACCTGTAGCAATTTAATTCCTGGGGGCTGCTGTGAAGCTGAGGTTGGTGAATCAAACCTCACCAAGGGTGGACTCCAAAGGGCTGCAGAAATAATGTCTCCAGCTCTATGAAAGGCTTCTAGCACCACTTCAAAAGTAGGTTTGAGAAAGGCTGCACACCATATAAGCATAAGCGTATGAATTAAGCCACCTTTGGGCAAGTCACAGTGCAGAAGCTGTAACAAAAAGAGAAAAAAATAGACCAGCAGCAAGATAGAGAGGAAGGAAGTGTGATTTTCTCAGGAGATAAATCCAGAACAAAGGTGGTGAGGTGAGATCCTGAAAATCCTAACGCATGACACCACCACCATTCATTGTTACAAAACTCTCCGTTTCACTTTAGATCACGAACTGTGCAGAGTCCAAAAAATGTTACCAACTGCCTAAGACAAAAAGATTAAAACTCCTAGTATTAATGGGCAAATAAAATTCTCTGGTTTCTTTTGTCAAATGTGTTAGTTTATGCTCCATGTATGAGATATTACATGACTTTCTCAGTTTCTTTAATCATAAAGCTTTTGACAGAACTGACAGCATAAAAGTGTGGCATCATCTGAAAATGAGATTAATAATTATATTGAATTTATGCAGCAAAAGCATGAGCACATGAAAACAGATGTCTAGAACTCATGGGATGTTTGAATGTTTAGTGATTGTTAGCTTACAAGAGAGGGGAAACAGCTGAAAAATTCTAAATGCTTAGTTGTCTGTAATGGATAGAACAAAAGCAAAAAAGCTTAAGATGAGGATTGTTTAAGTTAGGCATTAAGATGAAAAAAATATGAATATAAAATGGTGAAGTACTGGGATAAATTTCCTGCAGAATTTCTATGATACTCACCAGTAGAGATCTTTATCAACAGTCAGTGTAGCTGCCTTTCAGGAATGATCAAAGACTGTGCTTTGGGACAGGGAAATGACAATTTTGAAGGTCCCTATCAAGCATACATTTCTGCAGTCCCTCAGAGATGGAACACTTACTTTCACAGTTACAGCTCCTTCTGCTGTGTCTCATATACTCAGCTGCAGGAGTCTTGGGGCCCTTTTGGATCAAGAATCTATATATGCTAAGAATTTCCCACTGCACCATTGCTGAGCCATATGAAACATTCCTTGGACCCACCATACTGTTCCCATTTAGTTCTCACTGCCAGACTAGGGAGCAGCATGGAAGCTTTGCAAAGTAAATTCACTTCTCTTCTGTGTCAATGTTCTTATTAATTCACAAGACTTAATCTGTCCTAGATGAAACTGGAAGGCTTGCCTGTGACCTACAAAGAACCATTCCAGCCCTTGCCTGGTGACCACCTGGCTGGCCATGTGGCACCAGAGGAGCACTGCACATACCCCACTTCCAGTCCTGATGCAGCCTTGCTTATCCCAGTAACTACCTTGTCAAAGCACATGGCTGCCTGCTAGGACTAACATTTGAGAGATCAGCTTCTAATTTATTTATTGCAGTGTCAACACCGAATAACTTAAGCATATTTTCCACAGATGACTGCACATTTTTTTTAACACGCTGTTTCATGTCTGCGTGCCACAAAGCATTCCAAGATTTTTTTGCAAGCTGTCATGTATTTTTTGGCATTACATAATCATTTGATCCATGAGCTGCTACTGGACTTTTTATCCGACTCTCGAGCGAGCTCTGTCTATCTGCAACGCTCCTTCTTCCATTTGTCTCAACTATGAAACTTGAGTTTAATAATCTTGTGAGTGAACCAGCATGTTTGGTGTTGTGAGCTTCTCTATCAATTGTTTTATCATCTGAAGGGCAGATGGAGGTGAGGGTCATCTCTCCCTTCACAAAGAACAGCTTGGTGCTGACATCTGATTGTGCCCTCATATACTTACACCACACCCATTTAAAAAGGACAGGATTTTTTTCCCATGCAAATAATTTCCTTTCCTTGATCATTGCTCACAGGATCTTGAAACATCTTCCATGAAGATTCTTAATTAAATATTGCAGAGGTTGCTTTTTGACAAAGTACCAGCTTTTGCTCACTTCCCCAGCATTATCTGGTTGCTAGTATCATGTGCCCACATTTAGTCATCTGATCAGTCATACAGAGTCAGTATTACCTTCAAAAATTCAGCAGAATTACTGGCACATTAAAAATGAGTCATTTGTTTGAATCAGGGTCCATATCTCTAAAAAAGCCTGAAAAATTGGTCTTGACATAATAAAGTGTTAATAAAGCTAAGTATTTTAAAGCATTTTTTAAAGCAAAGCATTTTTACTTAACCCATACTTTGGCTGAGCTGGAGCAAAAGGATTTGTCTCATTAAATAATTTGGGAATGCATGGGCTGAACTAAATTTAAAATTAAGAGTGGTTCACATACCATTTACAGATTAAAACAAAAACTAGGCAAAGCTTTGAGATTCTAGTCACAGATGGGTAAATGTTGGCATTTTCATGGAAATGCAGTTGTTTTGGGAATCAAACCTCAATCAGATGAGCTACTGTAAAAGAAAGCTGGTAAAGTACTTGAAAAGATACCTTGTAAATAGAAACCCCGGTGCTTTATGCAGGTCTAGTACAGGTCTCTGGGTATATTTGAATTTGTAAAAAAACAACTCCTATGTTGCCAGCATAGGTTATTGAAACTCTTCAGAGCCTAACTTTTTCTTGCAAGTGTGTAGCAGTGACAGACAAAGTTAAAAACTACTCAGCTTGGGATTTTTATATTATTCTGCCCATCCACAGCCCTCAGCCTTCTCCCACTCCCCCAAAACAAACAACAAAACCCCAAAACAAACTAACTCAAACATAGTAGATCTCACTAGAGTCACAATATCTGGAAGCTTTTCTGGAAGCTCCATAGCAGTAAGACTACAGTCATTCCTCCTTCAGAGACAAAGTTCTGTGGTGAGTTGTATGTTCTCACCTCCCATTTCAGTCTTGGCAAGCCCTGGGTCCTCCTAAGAGAGAAGCAGCAAACCTCCTGCTCATACAGACTGAGATGACAACTGCTTAGTTCCTCTTCTTTGCTGGTTCAACAGGACCAGGAGTGTTATCATGTAGAGATTTAAAACTTTCTGTCATCAAAACTGAAGCTTATTGAAATAGATCAGTAGAAAGAGATGGTGCCACTTAAATAGAGAATTTCCTGATGCTTTAACAGAGGTAGTTCAATCAAAAATGTCACCTTCCTCTGCTTTTCATCCAGAGGTTCTGGAGAGGGTACAATTTCCTGAATTTCCCTATAAAAGGATAGGGATTAAGAGTCAGTTTTAAAAATATTTCTGATAGCAGATGGAAAGGAAAAGGCTAACAAATCTTCTCTGAGGGTGCTGCATTACTTTTCTCCCATCTAGCTTGAGTTAAATGGTTCTGAGCAGTATCAAAGGAGAAGAGCACGTGTCTGCAGCGTGTGGCTGCTACTAACTCACTCTGAACGTGTGATCTGGAATGAATTATGAATAGCGAGTCGTGTACACCGCTACTTCCTAGAAAACAAACTCGGGAGTTACTGAGACCTGACTTGCCAAGCCCTGCTGCTTCCACTGCCACCACACGCTTTCCTTGTTGTCTCTGATCTAAGAGTGATACCGAGACTCAACCAAGGCCTCCCTTCCCAAGTCCCCATTCCAGACATACATCGGTCTGGACACGGAGCAAATGTAAGTTGGCAGACAGTTCCAAAGAGTTTATTATCTCAATTAAATTAAAAAAACAAAAAAAACCACAAAACCAAGAGATAAATATGCAGGCCCACATGCTTGAATGTGTCAATGGTGGAGGTTGGGAAAGAGCCTCACTCATCTGATTTCTGTCCTGGTACTTTCATCACCAACCTTCACTGCCTGTCTGCACTGAAGTCTGGGAATTCCAGGCACCATATTAATGAATTCTAGCAGGCTACACGGTATATTTTGCAGACTCAAGCATAAAAAAGGTTTCTTATCTCCAAGACCACAACTGTCTAAGACATGCAAGGTAAAGTGCTGTTTTAGAAAACTACTCCCAGAAGTAAATAGCAAAATCTGTGTATTGGATACTGTCTGGCCCAATACTCAGACCTTTTATCTAAGCATAGCCTCTAAATCCTCATGTATTAGAAGGTTTATTTGGATTTTTAAGGCTGTTGGACCTTTGTTTTCTTTCAATGCTGAGTGGAAAGATGCTGGCTAATTATTAATGAGTGACTCCATTACCTTGCTCCTTTTACAGCCGTGCAAAGCTGATGTGAAACATTACTGTTAGGAATTAATTGGTACTTCATATTCCCACTGCACTGGCAAAAATGGCTGGCTTAGACATAAGGCAGGGAGAAGAGATAGACAGACAGACAGATAGATAGACAGACAGACAGATTGATTGATTGATTGATTGATTGATTGATTTAATCAGGGGCAATATAAATTATGTTATGAAATTCTCCACTTAGGGGCATAACACCTTTTAGACTCTTTCAAAATAAACGTATTAAAATATAGCTGGTATTTAGAGAAATTATGCAGGAGTGTAATTTTTTCTCTCTCCAGAATGAAAACATTTTAATGTAACTTACATTTTAATCCAAATCTCCCCCTGTTAAATCTCCTCTCTGCCTTCGCTTATGGCTTTTGCGGTTTTGGACAATCTGAGATTTTTCTTTGTTGGTATTACAGCCAGGAAAAAAAAATTTATAGCAGCAGCATTTCTAGGGAAATAGAAATCATTCACATGTCAAAGCAAATAAAAGAATTTTGATCACTTCAGACATTTCACCTAAGTATATTCTTTAATTATAGAAATTTTAGATGCCATTATGTAACTCAACAGCATGTGACATCACTTCTTAAAATCCTCACTCCTTTCCCTCAGCCCATTCAGATCCTAGGAAGAAGAGAAACTGCTGTAAAATGTAAGGAGAAAGAAGATTAAGAACCACTAAATTATACAAGCGCATTCCATTGGTTTGATTAGTTTTCAGACCATTAGTAATGAAATAAAAGAGACAGACTTATTTTCAAAGACAACAGAACATATGTGGGTCCCATTGTTTTCTCCAGATTTTATCAGCACTGCCCATCTCTGGATTTGACAAATTATCATGTTAGGCACAGTTGGGCCTCTGATGGTGGGCCAGAGAGAATTCTTTTTTTGACATGTCTGGTAAAAAATAATGCTGGTCTGCCTAGAAAAGCCTACTCACTGATTTCTGTGCTATTAGATCATGCTTACAGTTTGTTAAATCTCAGATAATTAACAAAGAAAAATACTCAGAAGAAATAAGGGGTGAGAACAATATGAACTGGGGATCACAAACATAAATCTATGCCAGTGATACTTTCTGTAAGCTGCTAAATTCCTGTGTTCCAAGAAGCTGAAGGTGATAAATCTATCAGAGATGGATGCCAGTGAAGAAATTGTCAGGCCTGACTTTCAGGCATTTCTGCACTTAAATTGGAGAAAAGTTATATTGGGGAAAAATACTGGGATTCTTCCTGTCAGTACCATTACTCAGATATAGTCTTATGAAATCTTGAAAGCAGACTCACGCTTTCAAAGCAACAAAGCCTACAAAAACATGCCCATCCCTGGGAAAAGATGTTGTTAAATCCAGATAGGAGGAAGCAGACACTTCAAACTCATTTAGGAGATGCTTCCTGGCTCAGCTGAAGTGGGGACTAAAAGCTCTCCATTACCCTCTGAAGCCAAGGTGAGAGCACACAAGGGCTAACAACAGAGAGAGATCATGGGCGTGATGTTCTCTACCGATAGCACTGCCAACCTGTACCACTGCAGAAAACTTAATGCCTGCTCAGAATTGTTATTTGTTCCCTTTAATACAGGAAACATCACTTTCAAGATACTTGCTGTGCAAGGTCAGCCTGAAGGTTGTCCTAAGCAGGAAAAACTCAGTCGAGAGGCATATTTGTATACACCAAGAAGAGGACTGCATTTGGAGTCAGGATAAAGAAAGGGGCCATCTTCACAAACCCATAAAATGCAAAATGGTTTTATTCTCCTCTCTTCTTCTCATCTGTGAGTGCTACCTGTCTTAAGGAAGTGTCAGCACTTCCTTCTGCAGCCTGAATTCTCAGGGCTCTATGACTCTGTGCAACAATCTGCCCCAGGCTGGAACACAGTAGACATGCTCAGGCTTCTAGGAGCATCTTCCTGACTTCTTGGGACCAGATGCTTTTGGTTTCTCATTTTACTCACATGCAGACAATTAATCTCTGAGTGTTATTGACATCATACACAAAAGTGCTTTGACGACTTAAAAGTCTTCAACTGGTTTTTCAGGAAGACTGTTGATATACTAAAGCCACTAACATTTAGGTAAAAGCATATATAACCTGCACACGTTTATATAGGATCACAAAGCACATGATCAACACCACCTATTTTACAGACAGAGAAATAGTGCATGGAGAAATTTCCCTGCTTAACAGAGAAATCTGATAAAAAATATACCCCAAATCCTGCTTCTCAATTTCCCTAATCTTCATATTGTTTATCCCCCACATACATTAGGCATTGATTTTAGCACATATCAGCATGTATAGTAGATCCTCACATAACAGTGCTGTGAGAACCCGAAGTGTTTAGGGGAAAATATTGCTTTATTGTTTAAAACTGTGACAATGGTTCTGATCTCTTTGGCAACAAAGCTGAATTTGAAAAGCAGAAGAGTCTGCTTGCTTCTCTATCTTTCCAAGCTTATTTGCTCTTGCTGGCCTAACACTGGCATCGGCTGCCCAGAGAGGCTGGAGATCCTTGGAGATACTTGGACTAGGACTAGAACTTGGAGCTGGACTAGGACTAGGCAAGAGCAACCTGGTCCAGCTTTGAAGTTGTACCAAGCAACTTCCTTTCAACCTAAATGGTTTTGTGATTTTATTCTCTTCCATATTCTTTGTATTCTATTAAATTATTCACCTCAAAATGTGGCAAATCCATGCTTTTGACTTTTTTTGCTAATATATAAGGTCAAGTATAATTCTGCACTAGGTCTACACAGGAAGGCAGATAGGAGGAACTTCTTGATTGCAGGAGAGTTTTGATAGTTTGAAGTATAGGTTATTTTTAATGGGTCTGTTCCTTTGGCAGAGGTTTTGTTCAGATTATTGCACTGCATTCACTGGCAAACACAGTTAGAAAAAACTAGTTCCTTTTAACCCCTGTGTTGACTACACTGTTGGAAAAGAGATACTGTGAATAACAGGAAACTAAAAGAGTATTTGATAATGCTTTTATTATCACAGTTGTTCATGCTCATAAATACAGGGAAATACCTTGTATGACATCTCTTGTCAAGGTGACACACAAGACAAAAAAGAAGATGACAGATGTAGGGAGTGGAATGGCAAGAGGTATTAACATGACCGTACTACTCCAACACACAAAGAGACTTAAATATATTCAAATTACTTAACTGATTAAAGGAGGATTGAGCAGGGCAGCTGTGGTTACAGGACTTGTGAATTTTGGCCTGACTGCACTGACTGCACCCTTCAGTTATTGTGGAGTACAACCAAAATGTCTCCTTTAGGTTGAAGAAAGACTGAGAAAAGATAAGAAAGCTGGCATAGAATTCTCCAGGAGGACCTTATTGCTGTCAACAAGGTCTCCCTGTCAATACTTAAAGACAGCTCATAAAAAAGATGCAGAGGGACATTTTAGTAAGTCCTGTTGTGATAGGACCCAAGATCATGGTTTTAAACTAAATTATGGAAGATTATACTAGAAGAGATTTTTTTTTTTACAATGAAGGTGGTGGAACACAAGGACAGATTTCCCAGAGAGGTGGTGGATGCCCATCCCTGGAAACATATAAGGCCAGATTGTAATTGTAATCCAAAATCCTTTAAAAACAAAATCTAATTCTGGTACAAGTCCTACATTGCAATTAGAATCTCTTCAAGAAAATTGTGTCTGGTGAAAGCTGTGTCCTTTGGGATCAGCTGACAGGCTTACCTGAAACCTCTTCCTTACCCTCCCTATCCCCCAATCCCAAAATATACAGAGAAGGGAACTGAGAACAGAGGCATTTGAGAGCTCAGTTTGATAATGTGACTCTTCTCATTCTGTGTCTGGGGTTTGCCAAGAAAATCAGATGATGCCAAGGACTCCACTCCTTGCTGTAGAGCCCACCTGAGACTGCCACTAGTATTTACTAGCACCTTTCTGAGATCTGAAATATCACAGCTCTCACTAAGCTGGGAGCAGCCACGACACTGCTGACAGAATGCTGAGAAAAGTACTGCCTGGCAGTTGTCCTGGAAGGTGTGCTTTCTCTCTAAGTAGACAGAAGTAACAGAAGACCAAGTTCAGGAAGGTACAATTTCAATATTTCCTTAACCTTAAATCCCACAGAAAGTCCTGAGATTTAAGTGCTGGCTTAAATTTGCACTCACGCTAAAGTGCTATCTGTATAAGAATGGATTTTAGCATGTACTTATATATTGCTTTCCCTCCCAGGATGAATGCTAGGCTGTCTTTGCAGGTGAGACTTGGCATCTTAAGCCCACAGGAAGAAGGCTTGGCACTATATTTACATTTAGTACAGCTCTTGCCTCTCCCTGATGTTTCAGAATCAAAGCTGCTGTACTTAACCTACTGCTTAACATTTCTCTCGTATCTTTTTTCCACAGTACGTGGCATTTGCCTCCCTGTTCTTCATTCTGGTCTCCATTACCACCTTCTGCCTCGAGACCCACGAGAGATTTAACCCCATTGTGAACAAGACAGAAACTGAATTCATCGGGAATGACACACAGGTGCGGCACTACAGGGAAGCAGAGACAGAAGCCTTTCTCACCTACATCGAAGGTGTCTGTGTGGTCTGGTTTACATTTGAGTTCTTGATGAGAGTCACTTTCTGCCCAAACAAGGTGGAATTTATCAAAAACTCTTTGAACATCATTGACTTTGTGGCCATACTGCCTTTCTATCTAGAGGTTGGACTCAGTGGCCTGTCTTCCAAAGCTGCTAAGGATGTCCTGGGCTTCCTCCGCGTAGTCCGTTTCGTGCGAATTCTGCGAATTTTCAAGCTGACCCGCCACTTCGTCGGGTTGCGGGTCTTGGGACACACCCTCCGTGCCAGCACAAACGAATTCTTGCTGCTCATCATATTTTTGGCATTGGGCGTCTTAATCTTTGCCACGATGATCTATTATGCCGAGAGAATAGGTGCTAAACCAAATGACCCTAGTGCCAGTGAACACACACACTTTAAAAATATCCCCATCGGCTTTTGGTGGGCTGTTGTCACCATGACGACCCTGGGCTACGGAGACATGTATCCTCAGACTTGGTCAGGCATGCTGGTGGGGGCCCTCTGCGCTCTCGCTGGTGTGCTGACCATTGCCATGCCTGTCCCTGTCATTGTGAACAATTTCGGAATGTATTACTCCTTAGCTATGGCTAAGCAGAAGCTACCAAAGAAAAAAAAGAAGCATATCCCGAGGCCACCCCAGCTGGGATCCCCCAATTATTGTAAATCTGTCGTAAACTCTCCACACCACAGTACTCAGAGCGACACTTGCCCACTGGCCCAAGAAGAAATTTTAGAAATTAACAGAGCAGGTAGGAAACCTCTTAGAGGAATGTCCATCTGACCGTTAACCTCCATCCCGCGTAGTGATTTAAGATTCAGCCAGACTGCTTTCTTAGAGCAATGGGTAGCACATTTATCCATTCTAGTCCCACCATCACACAGTGAATAATATGTGTGAAGTCTAGGTTGCAGGGACAAATGGTACAGTGGAGGCTGATCAGCAAAACTAAGGATGAGAGCACGCTCTAGGAGCCCAAACTTTGGTCCTGGTTAAGGGCATACAAGTCTCAAGATATTTTGGAAAGCTGTTACATCTAGTGGAAGAATTTTGAGAGTTCTACAGCTGTGTTGCTGGACTGTGTAATGCATCTCAGAGGCTCCTGAGAGCTGAATGCTTCATAGAGCAGAGTAGGAGCCAAGTACTCAGCAATTATAGTGCTTTCTGACAAAACAGGGCTGGAATTCGAAACAGCCAGATGCTTTCTCATTTGTTCCCATTTGGGACCTTTCAGCTGTTTTAAATGGCAGATATTGTACATCTCATTACAGAAACTAGGTGCCTAGTAAGTTGAAGGGACAACTATACCATCATGCATATTCATGAGACAATCCCGTCTCTTTCTGATGATTAACTGCAAAGTAGAACAACAGCTCAAATTCTTGACACTAATGCAAAATGACTCACTCTGAGACAAGACTAGATGTAAGGATGTTTATTCCATGGCATGCAAATCAATCTATTCTATAATATTCCACTAGAATTTAGCATTTAGAACTATGAAGAGTTTTGAACCACATTTTCTAAAACATGCTCCTTTTGCAAGTATGGGTTGGTGAGTTACAGCTCTTTCAACCTTCTAGCAGCAAAGGCCAACTGGAAAAGGTCTGATTGGTCATTACTGGCTGGTTTGGCCTAAACAGTGATTGCCTCATTCTTATTTTTAATTGTACTGATTCATGTTAGCAATAGGTGAAACCAGAGCAAAATTAACCATACTAATTCTACTGGGAGCGGGGAGGGAAATGGAAAGAATACTAGTCACCGTGGAATATATTATAATATCCCATGGCTAGTGGTTAATTATGGGAATATCTCAGTTCTATGAGACTCCTATAGCACACAAAATTACGGGGCTCCAATCTGATTTTTTAAACCCCATAATCTACCTCTACCCATGGAATATCACTATTTATTCTATGGAGTAATTTGAAAGTAGATAACCATGTTGAAAACAATGCCAACTTCATTTTTGGCAGATGTTCCAGCCAAGTTGCATAGTAGGCATTCTTCACCCTTTTCAGAATATCCCCCTGCGCTGTATTAGAAAGGACAGGTCGCCAGCCAAGTGATCTCAACTGACATAGAGTTCAAAAGAGGTGTTTTGGAAGAGCTAGTATATACCTATGATGGTCTTGTGTTATCATTTTTTTGCTTTGAAGAAAATTCTGATTTGTTACTCATTGTGAGTGAGAAATTTTCTCGTCATCTCATAGCCATGCATGTTGATGTCATTGTGAGAAGCACAAAGAAAGTGAGACTTTCCTTTGTGTGTGACTTCACCAATGCCAATGCTAATTTTGGAGGGGAAGAGCTGGTGGGAATCTTTCTCTTCTTTCCTATTCTCTTTTCTCTTCCTTTCTTATTTCTTTTCCCTTCTGTGCAAGTATGTAAAATCCATTCAGAAGGTAAATAGCTTTCATTTTGTTTTTGTTAAAGGCTATTTCCATTGCAACAGGCCAATCACAATTCACGTGACTGATAGACTGTACCGATTGTATCCTTGGCGCACACAAGCGATGGTTCTATCATCCATTCCCCTCAGGTTGCAAATGCTTATCACTGCTCATGTTCAAGCAGCAAACTTCCTCATAAAGCAGATGCTTTTGAGGCATCACGGATCAAGAGGGAAAGAGGGCACGGCAATATTGTGTGTCTCCTACCATGGGCAATGTGCCAACTGCCCCACGATAGGGTGCAAGAGATGTCAGACTCTGGGGTAATTCAGCAGTCAGCTTCAGAGTGAAATCAGCTCAGAAATCCCTGGCTTTATAAAGTTCCTTCCATTACCCACCCTGGTCTTCTCTGGGAACTGGAGGACCAGGAATTCTACGAGCTCAGTACAGTTCCACACTGGTTTCCTGAGAATATGTGTAATTTTGGTGCAATGTGGAGCTGTTTCGCCACCATCAGTGCTCTAAGCTCAGCTGTTACGGCAATATCCACGAGGTATTGATAGTAGCTGCAACTTATCTATTTCTGCAATAATTAAGAGAGACTATTTTTATATACATATACAAGCATTTATATTTTAAGAAGTAACAAAGCACACTTACACTTCAGCTAACAAAATTGTAACACTGTAGCTGGAGTTCTGTTTCTGATAATTATTATGCACCACTAGCAGCAAAAAATACTGCCTGCATCTTTTAGCTTCCAAATAGGGAAAGATCTATATGTGTGCAGGAGAAAAGCAAAAAATACTAAGATCAGAACCAAACTGTTCAGACAAAATCTGCATTGCCTTAGATGTTAAATTTCATTTCTGTAACGAGAAGCATTCACAGGCACTGACTTGTTTTTGAAACCATTACCTGCATATTACTTGAAAACAGGGACTTGCAAGCAGTGGAAATCTTTAGACTGATTAACAACATCTAACTGTAAACAACTAGTTTTGCACTAGGAACACAGAATGGGTGCCTAACTTTTCTAAAATAGTGCCCAAGTTGTTCTTGTAATTTTTAACTATAAAGCTTCAGTGTGACACTGTCTAGGGTCACATAAGATCCTGTGATTTGTATCCAATATGTTATTAAAAAAGAAAAAGCCTGCTTAGTTGCTCAGGCCTAAAGGACATCACATGAAGTTATTAATTCCATACATAATTTGTGGTGAAATGTTTAGACACATTCCCCCAACAGGGCTGAGCATGAAGTAGTTCTACAGATTACTCCCTCTCTCGTGGCCCGAGTCAGCACTTCACATCTGCTCCTGGTCCCTGCCCTCAGGGCCGAGGGGGCTCTACAGAGAGCTCAGCACAGCTCTGCCCCGTGCCTCCTCCCAGGGTAAGGAGCACTTTCCTGGCACAGGCATGCAAGCAGCAGAGCTTTGCCCACAGGCTGCACAGCTGCTGCTGTGGTCATTTGCAGGCAAAGCAAGGATGATTTGGATTTAAAGTCTGGCAGGTTTGAATTAAATCTTTATATTGTCCCCAACACTCTCAGCAGCTCGGTCCTGGGCTAATCTACACCTGGCGGGAGGGTTTCTTTAATTAACAGCACTTGATTTTAATCCGATACAAGGAACATCAGAGTTTCATTCTACCCTACCTCCCCTTCCTGCAGCAACCCTTCCTGTTTTCCAGCCCGTTTGATCCCACCAGTGGGTGGCTGGGAAAGCAGCAGAAGGGAGGAAAGGCATTTCAGAACAGAGGATGGCAGAGCTAGGGCTGCAGGCAGATCTTCACCAGCAGCAGTAAGAGACATTTCCTCCTTATAAAACATGGTCTTCAAGGCAGTTTCTGCCTCAAGATACTGCCTAAAGAGTGCCTGATACAAAGCAGCAGATCTCACCTGACCAATTTGACCAAAACTCCTTGACCTGGGGATATCTCAAACTATAAAGAACCATGTCTCACATCACTTAACCTACACCCACCAAATTCTAGCATCTCCCTGTCAAAGGATTAATGTTATGTTGCACTGTTGTTTACAGGCCCTGTTCAAGATCAGGGCTTCATTCTGGCATCATTCTATATGGGACAACCACTATACACTGCAAGCAGTACCAAACAGGCTAACTGGACAGCAAAGAAAAAATGGAAGTAATCCCCAATATTTTTAGTTGACACAGGGCTTAATTTAATTGAGGAAGGTTACTTTAAAGGCCTGTGGCAAAGCCACTACTTAGATAAAACTAAATAAGCATCAGTCAATCACAGTCTGCTGTACTGGAGTGTCTTTTATCTCAAGGCTTGAGTATTCTAAACAGTCAGTAGCATAGCAGAAGTAAAAACAAAGAAACAAAAAACAACCAACCAAACAAAAGCAAAAACAAAAAAAAACAGAAGAAGTTGTTTCAACAACTTAAACATTAATTTTGTCCCAAATCTCAACTGTCCTACAGGTATAACAATTTAATTCAGTACACAGTGAAATATTTTAAAGTGTAAGTTTGTAAAAAGACCCCAAAACATGAAAAACAAACATTGAAAGCTCTCAGTTTTGTTTTTAAAGCATTGCCCTCAGCTCCTCTCTTACATGAGCTGTGTGCTCACCTTCTGGACATGTTGACTGCATGGTAACATCTCAGAGTTGTCACTGGATGAAGTGGTGAATGTAACTTCCCAACACTGTAAAAGAAATTTAGGACACGAGTGGAATTCATAACTTCATCTGATGCCTATAATGCTGTCTGGTGCCCCACAGAAATGGTCTAAAGAATGCATTCATAATACATAAGCCAAGGAAGTGGGCTGTTCGGAAATCTACACCACCCTTTTATTCTTTTCATATATGCATTTACTACACCAGCACACAAAAAGTTTATATTGACTTTAACATGGCCAAATTAAGAATTTTTCACCTCTCTGATCCCCTCTGCATGCAGCTTTACTCAAGCTGTACTCCAAGGATATCCTATCTTCATACATATGTATTGTGCAAGCTCTTTCACAGTGTACTGGTGGCAAAATTCTTTATTCATTGCACAGCTGTAAAATGCAGAAAAAAAAATTACTAGAATTGAGGCACCTAGGAGGAAAGGGGAAATGTCTGTCATTACTAACACAGACTTCAGCTTCAGAAAAACTTTCTGTGGTTCTTTTATTTCTCTGCCCCAAAGACAATTTTAAATAACCCACCCCTAGACTATCCTAATGTCTGAATAGTTAAAGTAATCCAAGTCTAGCAGTGACAGAAGGGAGCTACAAAGTTGCAGTGACTCCGTGTACTCCATAGTCAGATGATCTGGAACAAGCTGCGATGTTAGGAACCCATTATTTCAATGCAATTTCCTGAGAGAGAGCTGATCTCCTTTTAAAGAAATCATGCGGAATTACCCATTTCAGCTTTATCACTCACGCTTTCTGAAGGAGCTGCTCTTTTCTCAGGGCTTCATTTTTCATCTCTTCTGTCATCATAACCTAAATAACCTGTATTCCTTGTGCAACACACTGGCTCTAACGTCAGAAGTGTGCTGAGCACTGTAATTCTAGTGCCAGTGCTCAGTGGGAGCTGGGAACTCTTGGCAGCTCTTGTCAGAGGCCCATTCTGCTGCCTAACATTCCACTGTAGCTTGTGAACCTCGGTGGCTTTTATGGAGAGCAAAGCATTGTTAAAGCCATAGGTATGTAGTCTCTGTGGTGGTCCTTCAAACCACGGGGAAGCAAATTCTCTGATCAAGTGTCTCTGAACATTGTAAAAAAAGTCTAATTTTAGTGTCATAAACCCTTTGCCCCTCTCTGTAAGATGGACAGTAGATGGCAAAGTAACTGCTAAGAGTTTAGGTCTGCTTCAGCTCAAAAAGCTCAGGTGTTTCAATGTGTTTGACATAAAAAATACTAAAAAGGCAATGGAAAAGGTAATAGGGAGGTGTTTTTTTCCTTTTCTCACTATATTTAGCCTTCCTAGTTTTTAAAATCTGAAACTCCTCACTCCAAAATAGCAAATGAGGTAATGATCACATCTTGATATCACTGACGATGGAGTCTTTGGGATCTAATTGAGAAACTGCTAACGGCTCCAAACAAAAGGAATAACCCTCAGTATTCTCATCTAACTTAAGTTTCATTTCCTTGAGGCTCCCTTATATTGGAAGAAGAATAAGGGAGCCCCCAAGAGTAATCTGCTCATTTATGACCCGAGTTGTCCTCTGAGGGTACCTTTCTCCATAGGAGATCACAGGTGACTGCAGCTCTAACTCAATATTCTCAGTTAAGTGCCTACAGTTCTGTGGAAGCACTTTGGATCTATTCCTTGCCCCCTGCCCCATGTGGCATTTCTGCAATCTCACAGCCAGGGGTCACATGTAAAGCAGAATCTATAATGAATATAATGTAATACCTTGTCATGCAATTATTCATCTGTCACTTCCTGTAGAGACAAAACCAGTGGGTGTCACTTGTACTACTGTTGACTTTAGAATGTGAGTAAAAAATAACATCCTCTCTGCCAAGTAATTTGAAAACAAAGAGGAGGAGCTGTGTATTCAAGCACAGTACTTTATGTGTCCTGCTTTTCTCTGGCACTAGGTGAGACAAGAAAAAAAAATTCAGAAATTAGAAAATCTCCCCACACAAACTTTGTGGGCCAGAGCCAGAACTAAGTTTGCCTAGGGACAGGACTGCACTACGCTAAAAAACAATTGCAGAACTTAATAATAAATTTCAGGAGTTTTCACACCTTAATAACCTAAAGAGCACAAGGCACTTTTAGTCATGGGAAAACACAGATACAAGCACTTCAGTCCAATAAGGCCAACCTGTGCCAATCCTCCATCACAAAGCAGATATAAATACAGTAAATCCTCTTTCTCAAGCACATGGCTCCCATGCCATTCAGTGCAGAATGCATTTCTGCAATATGAAAGAGATACTCTTGGCATCTATTCCTTCTACTGGACCGAGTATGGTTGGTGTTTGCAGGACACGGTATAAAAGAAAAGGCACCTCTGTGCAACAAGTGCATTTCTGCTGCACTACAATTCAACAGCCTAGATCACTTATCTGTTACTACAAAAGGCCAGGGGCAAAAAGCTGCAGGGTATGAGGTCCCAATTCTGTGCCCAGTCCACTTGCTTGTATCCCTCTTGGACTATACTTGCTGGATATTTTCTCTGAACCTTTTGTTTACTTGCTTGTCTGTTTATAAGCACAAAGCCAAAATAACAAGCACTCCACCATTCCTGCTGTCACTGTTCTTTGTATTCATTCATCCACATTCCGTGTCTCAGACACCTTCCATACTGTATAGATCATCATACTGTATTCCTCAGTCAGAGCAGTGATATAAGATGGTAACATGACTCACCTGACTGCATTTTCCTGCAACCTCTAGCTGACCTGTCAGTGACCCCCCCCGTTGTTAGTGACACTCTCAGATGTTCAGGGTAGGTATAAGTAAAGCCCCAAAAGGATCAGGATGAAACTAGGAAGGCTCTTCCAGAGCTCTTTGCAATGCAGGATTTCCAGAACCAACGGTCCTCAGTACTGCCTTAAGCATGTATCCAATAATTCCTGTAAATAGCAAGATGCACTGGATCGACTTTCCTAGAGCTCCTGTACTTCTCTAGCAGTACCAGTGGGTAGGCAGCCAACATACTGTCACCTCACTTCAAGAAGTAGTACCTGTCAAGGGTGGTATTCTCTGGGAGTGATGTTACTATGTTGGCCCAGTTAGTACTGGGAGAGACGGTCACCACCGTCACTGGAGTGCCTTTCCTGGGGGACACGGCTTCCTGGAGGGACCCAGGTCGACACGGTGGTGAGTAAATGTTGAAGAGGTAGGTTGGGTTGGAAGGATTCTGCATAATTCATGTAGCATACTAAATTCTGCTCTCGTGCCAGTGTAAAGTCCTTCAGTATGATCTACTCAGAAGAGCTTCATAACAACTTTCAAAATATGCAGTAACATAAAAATCAGGAAACTAATAAAGATATCTAGATAAAGATATTAATTTTAATGGCCTTAGAATATTGGGGTAACTAAAATGAAGTTGTTATATAGGAATCTTAATTCTTTTACATGTTCACATTTCTCTCTTTTTTCTCTTTCTCTCTTTCGCTCTGTTTGTTAACATTTACTTGTTATTGCTGTACGTTGCTTGCGACTTGTGTATGTTACAGACTGTCACATTTTATTCTGTGAAGTTTTTCTCCAATTCCCATCAACCTGAGCTCCATGTTGGGCAACCGAGGAGATTACAATACAGTTCTTTATTGCAAAAGAACCAGGAATGTCACAGACTATAGGTAACTTCACTGAGGTTGTGACACAAAACCTGATGCGAGGTATTAATGCAAAGAGTAAGTACTTGGTATGAAAATAGAGCTATTTAGTCAAATTACTTTCTCTTTTTTTCAGACAGTCTGCATGGGAAAAATTAATTTTCATTACTCTCCAGAGGAAAACACTCCCAAACCTACCAATCTAGGATTCTTGTCACTCTCATTTGAAAACCAATGGTGCCTATGTCAACATATCATTGCTCATTTTCAAAGGCTTAAACCCATCTTTTCTATGCTGTTCTTCTCTAAGCTAAACTTCTTTCCACACTTTCTAAGTCATCATTTAATCATTTTGTCACCCTTTGTCTGTGGTTTAATATACCTTCACATAATTCTTTTTCTAATTTAATATCGTTATAACCTTTCACTCTAAGGACCTGATTAAACAACAACAAAAATTAGTCCCTACCCATGGGATTCACGTTTCTTAATCCTGTGAGAGGCTCTGTAGCCTATAAAATTGATTTCTGTAGCCAAAGATGGTCTGGCACAGAAGCATAATTGTTACTTTGCTGAATGATGTCCTGAGCAAAGCATTTAGTTTTACAATCTTCCCCAATTACTCCCATAAGCTAGTTTTAAAGAACGGTAAAAAGTAGCTGATAGACATTCTGATCATTTTCTAGAGGGACAGCATGAAGTTTATTGCTTATTCTTAATTGTCAGGAACTCAGGAATCACTATAGTCATGCAGCAACTCAAGAAAAGCGTATTTGTCTCAGTGTGAAGTTCCTTTACTACCTGATTTTCTGTTATGTGCTGACCCTCTCTTTATAAGTGAAGAAGCACAGCAGAGTTTCCATGAAGTCCAGCATAAAAGAATAGAATAATTTATACTGAAGCAATTGATAGTGGACAATGAATATTAATGTAGAATAAACACTATCAAGGCAATTAAAATAGAAACAACTTGCTAACAGGAGTGGAATTTGACTTAAAGAGACTCAAGAGAATTGGGAATTTAACTGTAAGTATTTCCTTTCCATGCAACATCTCAGAGGGAAATCATTGAATAACATAATCTTTAGGCTGAAAAAGATCTTTAAGATCATCAAATTCAACCTGTAACCCAGCACTGCAAGTCTACCATTAAACCATGTCCCAAAGTGCCACATCTACACGACTCTTAAATACCCCTGGGAATGGTGACTTCACCACTTCCCTGGACAGCTTGCCTGTTCCAATGCTGGATAACCCTTTTGGAGAAGACATGTTTCCTAATATCCAATCTAAATCTCTCCTAGTACAACTTGAGGCTACTTCCTTCTGTCCCATCACTTGTTACTCGGGAGAAGAGGCTGACCCACCTGGCTACAGCCTCCTTTTAGGCAGTTGCAGAGAGTGATGAGATCTCCCCTGAGCTTCCTTTTCTGAACACCCCCAGCTCCCTCAGCTGCTCCTCACAGGACTTGTGCTCCAGACCTTCCACCAGCTCCCATTTCCCTTCTCTGGACTCACTCCAGCCCCTCACTGTCCTTCTTGCAGTGAGGGACCCAAAACTGGACACAGCCCTCGTGATGTGGCCTCACCAGTGCAGGTGGGCAATCCCGGCCCTGGTCCCGCCGGCCACGCGATCGCTGATCCAGGCCGGGACGCCCTTGGCCTTCTTGGCCCCCTGGGCGCCCCTGGCTCATGTCCAGCTGCTGTCACTAGCACCCCAGGTCCTTTTCCAGCAGGCGGCTTCCCAGCCCCGTGCCCCGGCCCGTGGCCGTGTCTGGGGCTGCTGTGACCCAGGGGCAGCCCCGGCCCTTGGCCCGGCCGCCCCTCGCACAGTCGGCCTCAGCCCCTCCGTGTGGCCTGTGCAGATCCCTCTGCAGAGCCTTCCTGCCCTCTGCAGAGCAACACTCCCAGCCAGCCTGCTGTGGCTGCAGACTGAGCGAGGGCTCCATCCCCTCCTGCAGATCACTGAGCAAGAGATTAAACAGCACTGGGCCCAGCACCGAGCCCTGGGGAGCACCACTGGTACCGGCTGCCAGCTGGATGGAATCCACTCACCCCCCCCAGGCTCTGGGCTCAGCCATTCAGACAGTTTGTTACCCAGTGAACAGTGCACTTTTCCAATCTATGAGCACACCATTGCTCTAGGAGAATGCTGTGGAAAACATTTCCTTCATCCACTAAGTGGGTCACCTTTTATGGAAGGAGATCAGGTTGGCCAAGCAGGATCTGTGTTTCCTGAACTCATGCTGCCTGGGCCTGATGCCCTGGTTGTGCTGCATGTGCCACGTGATGGCACTCAGGACAATCTACTCCATGACCTGCCCCAGGCACCAAGGTCAGGCTGACAGGCCTGTAGCTCCCCAGATCCTTCTTCTGGCCACTCTTGTAGCTCAGTGGCACATTTGCCAACCTCCCCAGTGTACCAGTAGTGCTGATAAAGGATGGAAAGTGTCTCGATGAGCAATTCCGTGAGCTCCCTCAGTATCTTTGGGTGAACCTCTCTGGCCTGATGACTTGTGTGTGTCTAAGTGGTCACTGACAATTTCCCTTGGATTATGGGAGCTTCATTCTGTTCCCCATTTCTGTCTTTCAGCTCAGGGGACTGAGTACTGAGAATAAAACTGGCCTTACTATTAAAGACTGTGACAAAGAAGGCATTACATAGCTCAGCCTTTCCCTCATCCTCTGTCACCATATATCCTCCCACACCCAATAAAGATGGAGATTGTCTTTAGCCCTCCTTTGGTTGCTTATGCGATTATAGAAACATTTTATTGTCTTTTATGGCAGTAGACAGATTGAGTTCCAGTTGGCCTTTGGCCCTTCAAATTTTCTCNCTCCATGACCTGCCCCAGGCACCAAGGTCAGGCTGACAGGCCTGTAGCTCCCCAGATCCTCCTTCTGGCCACTCCTGTAGCTCAGTGGCACATTTGCCAACCTCCCCAGTGTACCAGTAGTGCTGATAAAGGATGGAAAGTGTCTCGATGAGCAATTCCGTGAGCTCCCTCAGTATCTTTGGGTGAACCTCTCTGGCCTGATGACTTGTGTGTGTCTAAGTGGTCACTGACCATTTCCCTTGGATTATGGGAGCTTCATTCTGTTCCCCATTTCTGTCTTTCAGCTCAGGGGACTGAGTACTGAGAATAAAACTGGCCTTACTATTAAAGACTGTGACAAAGAAGGCATTACATAGCTCAGCCTTTCCCTCATCCTCTGTCACCATATATCCTCCCACACCCAATAAAGATGGAGATTGTCTTTAGCCCTCCTTTGGTTGCTTATGCGATTATAGAAACATTTTATTGTCTTTTATGGCAGTAGACAGATTGAGTTCCAGTTGGCCTTTGGCCCTTAAAATTTTCTCCCTGCATGACCTCATGACAATCCTCCTGAGCTGCTTACCCCTTCTTCCAAAGGTGATAAAACCACCTTTTTTTTTCCTCTGAGCTCCAGCCAAAGCTCCCTGTTCAGCATGGCTGGTCTTGTTGCCCCACCTCATTCTTTGGCACACAGGGACAGCCTGTTCCTGTGCCTTTAGGATTTCCTTACTGAGAAACATCCAGCCTTCCTGACTTCCTTACCCTTCAGGACTGTCTCCCAAGGACTCTGTCAACCATGCTCCTAATGTCTGCCTCAAGAAGTTCAAGGCAGCAGTTCTGCTGACCCCCCTTCCTTACTCTCTGGGAATCAAAAGCCCTGTCATTTCATGATCCCTGTGCCCAAGACACTTCCAACTGTCACGTCACCCACAAGTCCTTCTCTGTTCACAAACAACATGTGAGGTATCACGCTGAGGTATCTTCCCTAGCTGGCTGACTAAGAAAGAGAAATCTAGGGATATGAAGTCAGTGGATATTTTCAGATAGCAAGCAGCTCTTAACTCCTCCACAAATCATAGGAAATATATTTGAATACTTGAATTCCTGCTCCTAATTTCATTATAATCTTTTGCTTAGCACAAGAGGTATCAGGAAAAAGTGATACTGCAAAAACAGGATGCAAAAAGGAATGTAAAATCCTTGCTCTCTTTTCTTTTTCTTTTTTGGTTTTTTTTTCCTTTTTTTTTTTTTAAGAAAAAGACAGCCAGGAAAATCTGTTCTCCAGCAGCCTCACGGCTGCTCTACTTCCCACTTCCACATAATAGGCTTGTAGCTAAGAAAAGCTAGAGCACAGCAATTCTCCACCCTCACCTCAGCCGTGCCACCCCTGTTCCTGTAGCTTTCTGTCACAAGCTCAAGAGCCAGGGAAACCCATCATCCCAAGAAGAGTTTCCATTGCCAGCAGAGTATGACACAGCTAATCTTTGCCACAGTAACAACCCTTTTACATCACCAGGAGAGTGTAACAGAACTGAAATACAGAAGAGTATTTAACTCATGGAACACATACCAATACTTTCTTCAGGAAGCCAGCTGGATTAAAGGTCTCTGCTGTTAGGGAACCTCATGGAGATCCTTCTTCATAAAACACAGGCAGCTACTGTAAACATTAGAGTTAGTAACACATTTAAAATGAAAATGACCCTCATGTTCTGAAAAAAACCCAAAGGACACTCAATTTATCAGGAGTGGGACTATCCACACACAGTAATAATGGCAGCGCCAGGTTTGGGTCAGGACTATTAGAGCACAGTTGAGATCTAGATAAGTGGTAGGTTAATTGTTAGGTGTACATGGGGTGGGAATATGAAATGTAACTTTACTGAGAGAAGATTTTCCCTGCAGCAAGATCTTCATCTTTCAAACACCCTCCTGGCCTTGTTTTCAGCTGCTCCTGCTTGCTTCCTGCCTATCATACCCTTCCCTTGTAACAGGCTGCAAAACTCTGAAGTCACCCAATGTCTGTTTAGGAAAGTTGTAGGTTCTCAAGCTCTGTCCCTATCTCTTCCAATCTTTAAACAAAGGCAGGAGCAAGACAGTCTCCATTCTTCTGAAGGAGATTCTTAGTGACCTCATGTGACCAAAAAAAACCAAAACCATGTCTCTTAATTGCTGTGTTTCTGATCTAGGGCTGAGAAAACCCCGTTTTTGTCAGCAGAATATGGGCAAATCTGTCACAGCCCATGTATTCAGATGTTGACTCATGGGTGACTATGCTTGGATTCCATGCAATGGATTGCGAGGTTTCTCTCACCCGTTTCAGTCAAAGTGATTGTGTACACTGAAAATGATCCCCTCCGAGAGTACCTTTCCACTCACCCAGTCTTTGGAGTCAGTGACCTCTGCATAGGTCTGTAGACACATGGGATAGAAAGAGGTGGGGCTGGGGGGCACAGCTACAACCCTGAGATGAAGCAGTGAGAACTGCCACCATCCCTGACCCACACATGACTTCTGACAACACCTGCAGTAAGAAGGGTAGGCCAGGAGCTTGTTTCTTGGCAGCTGTTGGAGAATGGCAGTGTTTGCTCTGGGGAAGAGGACTGGGGTGGCTTTCCCCGTGCAGGAACCATTTCATCTCAAGTATCACATTTCTAAGCATAGATTGAGGTCAATAAATGTATCATATACAATAATGTCCACTGACACTCTCAACATAAGGTGCAGTTCAAATTGTTGGAGAGTCAGTGTCTCCCTCTTGCTGATAATCAAAACCAGCAGCACTGCTAAAACCACTGTAACGATTTGCAACTATTTGCTGTGACAAAAGAGATAAGTAATGGAGCAGCAGGTACATGGACAGCTCTACTGTGCTTCTCCACATATATAATAAGCAGAGTACACTAATGCAAAATTCAGCAGTTCTCCAAATTTGGGGTGTTTTTCAGAATCCCTTACCCATAATTTGGAATCCAGCATTTGCTTGGAAACACATAAGGCATTTTAATATACTTTTCTATTAATGAAGAGGGATGAGATAGGGGGAAAAAAATAAAGCAAGTGAAAACCACACAAATGAGGTAGTTGTGAAACAAACTACTCACCTGGGAAATATGCTGAATAGTTTCTTTAGCCTCTCAGCCAAGTCTCTGCAGGAGAATGTTTTGAGCTGGTGCAGCTAGCTAGGTATTCAGGGATAGGACAATTAGGGAGATAAGGTGCCAAGCTGAGAGTCAGAAGATTTTGTTGTAAATAACCTCTTACATAGCAGTAGCCAAGTCACCTCGCTGTATGGTAGTTTTACCCATCTGTAAAACAGAGATGATAATACTGACTTCTCTTCATAGAACAGAACCTAAAGAACAAAAAGTGTTCTGTGAGCCTAATTCAGATTCTACTAGCAGGAATGGAAGGACTCATGTGAATTTGATAGGCCAGAATCAACCCTTAGAAGTTTTAAGCACATAGAAATAGTTGTCATTCATATAAATAGACTCAGAGTCACCAGACAGCAATGCTTGTTGATTTTTTTTATCTGGAGTTCTCTCAAACACAAGGTCAGTCTTGAAAAAAGAAAACATGCAAATGGAAATTTAAGAAATCAACCTGAAATAATGTAATTTCATTCCATCTTTAGACCTTATTCCTAAAATTGTTCAGCATGTCAATCTGCTAGTTAAAACAATGGGAGCTTCTAACTGTGAACTGATGGCATCAGTTATGTTTATGTTTTCTTTAGTCCTGTAACATACTAATAACACACCTCCAGAGAATTAGGTGCTGTAGCCAGTGGTTTGGAACACAATTATTCTACTTAGCCCTTACTTATACACCCCAGCAATAGATGCAGTGTTCTGTGCTGGCGATTTCTCTGCCTCCTAAATATTCACCCAAATTGTCATTGTGGATTAGCATGGCTATCCAGAATGTGATCCCTAAGGCATGGCCCATGACTGAAATGTTCAAGGGACATTAATAGGATAGTTCAGTAATTTGCCCACATCTCCAGATACTCTTCCTCTTGAATGGAAATAAAATAGCAAGGTTGTGGATTTTTAACAAGCATAGAGGAAAAATCATCAGCGCTAAGGAACCCTGAAGGGGCTGTAAGAGCAAGTTCCAGCTCAAGCTACTAGAGATTCATAATTCAATTTAAGAAATTAATTTGAGGAAGGTCAATTTTGTTGCCATTCAAGCACAACAGAGCCTGCAAGCCGCTTCCAAAAGAATCAATGGCTGTTACCAGCGAGCAGCCTGACCCACAACCACTCTGCTCAGAGATGTTCGGAGCTCCTGAAACTGACCAATTCACCCTCCACCACCACCAATTTCATCTGCAAACCTGGGCTCAGCAGAAGCAGTGGGTGTCTCAGAGATTTCAATGTAGAGCTCTGCTGACTCAGCTCCTCCCTCATTTCAGGATTAGAGCTACCAGCTTGTAGCAGTAGAGGCCTATGAAGCAGCCCAGTTCTTTGCTCCTCCCCAGGACTGCAGCTCTCCCCAAACACAGTTAAGTGATTTTTAAATACACGGCTCAGTAGCTGCAGTGTCACGGTTTCTATGGCAGCCGTGCCAGCTTTTTGTTCAGAGTGGTATTAAATTGCAGTGACTATTATGAACAGAAAGGAACTGCAACTCAGTGAAACCTTAAAACTTTAGGGTTCTATAGAAATAAGTGTCTGCAAGTATTTAAATGCCCCTATAGCTTTTGCTACTTTTAAAAATGCACTGAGAGACCTAATTATTTCATGGCTCACGGAACAAAACAAAACATTACTACTTCCCTCTTGGGGGAAATAATTGGTGGATCCTGCACAAAGGAAAATGGAGGCAGAGGTGAGATGTACAGCGAAGACTGTTTATGTTGAGACGAACCAGTGACATCTAAATAGAAAGACAGTGACATCTAAAAAGAAAGGCCTAGAATGCAATTACTGGTGCATGATAGATGCATAGTGTGTGTCATGTACATCTGTGTGTCTGTGCGCGTGTGTATGCGAAGTAACAAATATAACTTGAAAATGCTTCTGCCTTCTACTCATCTGTTGTCCATCAGAGGATCAATATCATGTCTCCAAACCCTACCTAACTGTATATTTTCTTTTTCTTTGGGGCTCATTTTATTAGTTGACTTCAAAATAATTGCAAAATAAATGACAATATTATACAGCATTTAGAACAAGCTAGTACATGAATGTAGAAGTGGAACTGAAGTCTATCCAGTGAGTTTCTTTCCTTAAAGACTTGCAGGATCACCCATTGCCTTACAGTGTCTAGGTAATAAGCATTGTGCAACCGAGGTGTAGGATGCTGCCAGTACCACTCAGTTAACATATCTCGGCATTTGTGGAGCTTCAGAGAGCACATTTTGACTGCTTTTCCTTCCCTTCAATCAAAATACTCATGTGGAGCTGTGCCATATTTCGAGTATATTCTCAATACACTAATCTGCACTTTAAAACCATAAAAAAAAATCCTACGCTAAATAGCACTTTAAGTTGTTTTATAAATGTAAAAAAACAGTCACACAGAGAAAACATATGATTGTCAGTCTATCCTCATGGGAATGTGTGGAGCAATATGGGCAAATCTGACAACCTATTTTCATTACTTACAGCCAAGAGTAAATTTTACTCTAGCTAGTCTCCAAATTCATGGCCTGCTGTAGTGTTTTGTGTATGTAGTGTCCTGTGCTGGCATTGCAGATACTGTATGTATTTCAGAAGAGAACATCAGAAAATGGATTGGGTTTTCTTTAAATCCACCTTCTGCTGTCATATTTCCATACGTAACGTACTCTGTGTGTCTAAAACGTGTACAGCCATTCTGCATGACTGATACTGGAAATGCTATAAAACCATCTGGGTAAATTTTGGGGAGGGGAAGAACAGGAATTTCCCCCTCAGCACACGGGTATAGCACAACCAGCACAAACAGAATATACTCAAATACTAAAACACAACTCAGTCCACTGCCTCTCCAGAGCTCTGAGCGACAGTAGGCTCCATGACAAACAGGTCATCCATGCACCATCCGATGTCATGCGAAAACATACTCCGATTTCTAACTGCAGTCTTCTGCTCGCAGGACTAGGAACCACTGCACGCCCCTTTCTGAAAGGGCCCCTCAGTGCGGACGTACAGGTGGCTGCTGTCACACCTAACGGGATCACCTTTTGTTTCTCCTCCCACTTAACAGACTTTATTTTATTTTGGTGCAGTGCACATGAACGCAGTGTCTAGGACAGATGTGCTACCTTTTAGAGTGTCGCTATAGAAGTCTTTAGCTGTGAACCCTTAATTTGCAGCTGGAACTCTAATAAACAGTGCATAGTGTTTCAATAGCCTTCTGCTTATATGTTTGAAGATTCGAAACTGAATGGTGAGGTGGCCAAGGCGGCGCTGGCAAACGAAGACTGTCCCCACATAGACCAGGCTATTACGCCTGATGAGGGCCTGCCCTTTACCCGCTCTGGCACTCGGGAGAGATATGGACCCTGCTTCCTCTTATCAACCGGGGAATATCCCTGCCCGCCTGATGGAGGAATAAGAAAGGGTATGTAGCTGGGGCCCTGTAACCATGTAGCTAGCAACCGGTTTGAATAACTAAGACAAAGTCAGCTTAGCTGTAGCACGCAATAGCGCGCTTGCTGTAGAGATGCACGTTTGGGCTGGAAACCACCACCTGATGTCTGCATTTGGAGTTTCTAACCTATTTCTTTCAGAAAGAAAAGCCTGAGGAGCTGTAACATAGCTGCAGCCCTGTGCAGCTATGCTAGGCAGTCGAGTCTTCCTCCCCAGCTGGTGCAGGAAGCTTTAGTGGAGGATGCTCTACTATGTCCTTAAACTGGCCCATCCCCTAAGGAGAGACCAATTAACGTATCATAGCAATGAATGTTTGCCACTTGGAAAGCTCACAGAGCTTACCAGACTCTGAGAGCACAGACTTGGAGGTGGCAGACAGAAGAGATAAAACACAAAAGCAAAACATAGTGAAGAAAATAAGAAATTATTACTTAGCAACTTTAACAGAGCACTAGAAGAAAATATTTGGATAATCATAGCTGGTTAGTTCAACAGAGAAAGAAAAGCATGAACATCTGTTGGCACATGTGTCTTAAAATTAGAAAATAATCCATCCTAAATTCTTTCATAAATAAATCATTATTTTGTTAGTTTCTCAGACTTCTGACAGGTATGAATCTCTCAGAAGTAACTGCATTTTAGTTTGCTAATGGTCAGAATAATCTGTTTAGCAACAGAAGTAAAATCACATTTAAAAAGCCTTCCCTTCTTAAAAGAGACTGTTTTGCTTAAATAATTTAATGTGAGGCAACCATACAAACCCAAAATTAGAGCCACATCTATATGCATCAAAGGTGGTAAGGAATGGGAAAATCGGAAAAGAACTCACTCTCTTCATATCAGTGTTTACCACTGGTGTACTGTATATAGTATAAGATAGAGTCAATATTTTAAAACTGCGAAGATTGTATGACACAACCATACGCTGAGTATGGAGTATAGAATTCCCATGTGCCATTTTATGATGGGCAATAGTTATAGTAAATGCCAGTTATAGATAGTGTATGTATTTATAAATCTAAAGCTTATCATCAACAAAGATATAGTAGGACCACAAGACTTTCATATGAAAGTATATCCTCTAAAATTTACCTTTGTAGCAAAGCGTTTTACTTGATTCTGTATTGGATGAGCATTGGCCGTGTTCATTCAGTCTGGGCGAGTTCAGGTGGTTCCAGTGGATCAGGGGAACACTCCAAATGGCACATCCTTTGGGATGGGGAATGTATGGTTTTCACGATGCACTGCAACCTCCTCTCATTCCTGAATGAAACAGAGGCTGGTTGGCTAAAGAGTAATATACGTCAGCATATTGTTGGCCTGTTTGAAACATGTTGAGAGCATCTTAATTGTTGTTCCAACAGAATTTCATCCATAGTTTGTGCAACTCTCTGTACACTTGCTGAGCTGTTTACGTGCATGCCTGTAAGAGAAGGGGGGGAGGGAGGGAGGGAAATGGAATGCATGCAGTTTTGTTTTCTTTCTTTTTCTTTTCTTTTCTTTTCTTTTTTTTTTTTTT
>VWZN01014447.1:816259-832550 GCA_013396955.1 Regulus satrapa | reverse complement strand
TTTTTTTAATGCTGAGAACAAAGGAGTAGTATCTCTATAGCAACACATTCAATTCCATGGATTTTGCTGCCTTGTCCCCCTCCTGCCCCACAAAGATGCCACAAACCTTAATTTTGCCTGAGCTCACAATGCATGAAGTGGAAGGGAGAGGTATGTGTGAGTGTATGACTGAGACATAGAAAATCCCTCCCACTGACTCTTCTTTTTTTTAGGGTACAACCATGTTGCTGCCTGTAGGATCAATTACATAGCCTGACCATCTTGAAAATGATGATTTTTTTTTTGTTTTTAAAGCTGTATATATTTAAAACTTTTTCTGTATTTCAATGGCCTTCTGAGTCATGTTGCAAGCGATACTACTCTCGGCATGTTCCGTGCATGCAGATGCTATTGAACTGGCTACAATGTTGACCTCATTCTTAGTCCATTCTGTCATTGATCCAATGCTGTACTTTGCATTTTTCTTTTAAACGAAGGTTACGAAATGTCACGGAGCCTTAACAGCATAGCTGGCATAAGTGGAAAAGCGATAGGATTATCCTCAGTGTCTGCGCCCTACAGCTCTCCTAGCCCAGTGAGACGTTCTTGGTCTCCCATCCCATCTATTTTGTAGCATGGATCAGTAGCAGAGAATGGTCTAAAAAGCTTTACTTTCAATTAGCCTATGCGATGTTGCATATAGTCCAGGTGACTAAGTCTGAAGATGCAATGTCTCACAGTAGCACCCGCTGCAAACGGTGTTACTTCTGATGCTTAGGTGACAACACTCCTAAATAGCACTCAGATGACAATAGGCAGGCATTGGCGTAGTACTGGTGGGCCATACGTGCTGCATGGTATCAGTACATAGGATGAAGGGTAGATGCACCAGATGGCTTCCTTCCTGGTGCATCCTGCTAGTATATGCTTACTGTGGCTAATGGTGGATCTACTGGCTCTGTATGGAATGGGTTAGGCGTTTAGTCGATGCTGAAACATGCCGACGATGGAAGATTTTGCTTTTCTCAGGATATTTTTGAGCCATAGGAACCCTGCAGGAGTTTGAGCAAACAAGCACAGTAGGATGAAACTTTGCATGAGCACCTATTTTAAGCTGAAAGCAATACTCAGACACACTGTAGAGAGGTCTCAGTCTGGCTGACTGCATGGGAAAAAAAAATCCTGTTGAAGAAGAATATGGCTGCCTCTGCATGTAGCTATTTCACCTTTTCCTCCTTCCTTTAACACTAAGATGCCGAGCTTGATGTGAAAAGCGCAGGGAAGAAGCTCAAGTACTGATTGTATTCTTTACATGCAGATCTTTGCAAAGAAAGTCCAGTCATTGCTAAATATATGCCAACAGAGGCAGTCAGAGTGACCTGACAAGGCAAGATGGAGATGAACATTGATGGCTAATAAACATCTCTGTGGAACTGTGCAGGCATAGAAGACCTTCTCATTTGGACAAAGTTAACTCGCTCCATGCAGGTTTTATGGATGATTCTTCGTGGTTCTGGAGTTGTACTAGAGATGCAGGCTTTTTCTACGGCCAAAATGTAACAAAACTGTAGAAGATTCTTTTTTTTTTTTTTAAACCTATTTTTTTGTTCCATAGCATGACTTGCATGAAGACAAAAATGAAAATTAAAAAAAAAAAAAAAAACAAAAAACAAAACAACAAAACAACACACACATGAGAAACACTGCAAATGTATGATTAAGGAGAAAAAGAAAAAAAAGGAAAAAAAAAAAGCAAAGTTATATATTTTCTTTCAAAGCTCTTTACTTTTACATACATTGTTGTAGCCAAAATGTAAAACATTATAAAACTGTACATTTCTTTGCTATGGATCGCTTCTTTTTGTATACCAGATACAGAGTAATGGTTTTAAAAAGTGCAATCAGGCAGTCATCGGTCATATTGACCACGCCTTCACAGTTCATCACACCGACATGGAAATCAAGAACTTTTAATCCAACTAGAAGTGTATAAAAATAAGAAAAACTTTTTCCTGTCTGTTTTTGTTGGCATGCTTGTGACACATGGGACCTTCCTTCGGACCTGACAGTAACAGCTGGTCAATTTTCCAGCTCTGGTTATGTTGTATTTTATTGATGTATAGATCCAACGTAAAGACCCTTCATAAATTGTTCATATTAAGTAATCAGTATGAATTTTAAACAAAAGAGGTGTTATTTTAAAACTGGGACTTATAGTACAAAATCAGGAAAATACTCAAGTATAAATGGTCTCAAAGTTTAAGAAACAAGACAACAGCATTGTATGCAATTTAGTACTGAGTAAAATGCATGCACAATGTTATGCAAAACAATTCTAGCATGAAAATAAATTTTGTATCATGGTTTCAGTGCCTGCTGTATAGTGTAAAGGGGAATCCTTTTCTGAAGCAATCAGGGGTTTCCAGAGACTTGCTTCTAAAATCTTGAATAAATACAGTGTTCTCAACAGAAATGTAGGAGAAAAGCTTGGTATTGCTTTGGTTCTACAATGCTAATTTTGGTTAGTAGATAATAAATGAAGCCTGCAAACACTTGATACAACTGATGTCTAAAGAATTCACACCATTAGTAATTTTACAAGGGAAGATTAAAAACCCCTATAATGATCTAGGTATCTTCCTTTTCCCTCCCCAACAATAATAAATGTTTGTCTTTTTAGCTGATTAAATGAATTCAGTTTTTCTTACTTCTTTGGGCCCCGTCCTTCACTTATTCTTCACTGAGCCACACCAGTCCAGCTGATACGGAATGGAAAGAAATCCAGGTGTGCGAGGCACACTTGATTTGCAACACATAACATTCACCAGTGAGAACTGAGAAACACAGTGGGATTAAGTTTCATTTCAGATGCTACTAATGACAACTATGGACTGCATGCCAACAGCATTCTAGTTGCCTGAGCATTTTTGGTAGAGTACTTCTATAAAGGAAGGACGCACACCTTTATCCTCACGTGAGGAACTTCAAAAGAGTTGGCAGTCTTCTAGGCAAGCTACACCACCTGCCACTGCTGATGGGAATGGAAAAGTAAAGGAATAGTATCCCTACAGTCTGGAAGAAGCAAATATTTAACCCAAAAAAACCCCAGAAGAAACACTCATGACTCTGGTAAGTGCTAAATTATACACAAAAAACCCCAACTGCAGCTGGACCTTGTCGTCACAAAACTCTATTCCGAAAGAAAAAACAAGGAAGACCTCAAGCTGTGTTTTATGAATCAAAGAAAGGCTGATAATCTGAATTTGTACGTAATTAGAGAACTCCTTTATAGTCCTTGATACATATGTACTTGATTTCTGCTTTAGTTTTTCCCAAGAACTATTTTTCTGACATGTTTCTATGCCATCATTCTCAGAAGATAAATTCCTTACCTTGAGAGGTAAGATCCAGATTCATCCAGGATTTGCTTAACGAACAACTTTTCTTCTTATAAAGTATTAGGGATCCAGAAATAGATTTATCTGCCCCATTTTTTATTTAACACGACTTAAGGGCCCAGTGCTAATTCTCCATTACCATAAGGAATGCCAACAATTCAGCCCTGTAAACCCCTTGTAGGTCTTCACCTTCCACTGCACTTTGCATATATCTGAGCCTTATAGAACAGGCTGGGTACAATTGTCTTTCTGTGCTACTTTTTTACGTCTCCCACTCCCATTTTCATTTAGGTTCCCCTCTCTGCTCATTCTGATTTGAGGTAACCGTGTCTTTTGGGTGACTTTTATAAACCCTTCTGAAACTGAACCACGCTTCCCATCCACTGCCCTTCAGGAGATGCTCTAAAGCTTAAGATCTGTTTGACTCCAGAGTTCTCCTTGCACGACAGTGGCAGCTCTGACAACACAGGGTGAGAAGGAAACAAGAGAAGTGGAATATTTCAGAAGCTGCTGCATTGAATCCTAAGAGAAATTTACCATATCCTCCCAGCTGCCTTTCAGTTAAGGAGCTTTTGCTCAGGTATTATGATTAAAACATTAATTCCTTCAAGCCTGCCTCCTTTCCCTACTGGAGGCACATATCTTTATTAAAGCATTAAAACTATCCATGCAGGTAGATTCTGACTTCAGGCTTCAGTAATGCCATCAGCTACTTCTGAGTTCACACCATTGCAAGTAAGAGCAGAAGCTGGTTTTGCAGTTCAGTGTCACTCTGCCTGTTTCCTGCTGGAAATGAACATCTGTGTTTCCTCCTCTGTAAATTCAGCTTTCAGCAGTGAGTTCCCAGCTCTAGGACCCAGCGCTGGCCCTTCTTCTGAAGCCATTGCAATTAGTGGCTTATTAATTGCTAAAAAGCACAGCTCAACCATACCTGCTACACATATAGCTTTTCCTCTGACTTCATGAATGTACTCGTTTTTTCTGGACCAACCTGATATGTCTTCACAATTCCAATTTCAGGCAGAAGCGATTTCTGAGAAGAGGTTTCTACCTTCTCACTCCAACAAGAAAAAAAAACCACAAAAACCCCATAGCTAAAACCGCTGTGATAACAGTCAAGCGCAGCAGTCATTAATCTGGATAAAGTGATTTTTCATGTAAATTGCCTCCTCTCTCCTTAAAGTTTCAGGGCCAAAAAGAAAATACATCACTGAAAGAAATGTCTGCTAGGACAAATGAGCCAACCGAAATACAGAAGAGAGCAAGCAGGCTAAGGCAAGAGCATTCAAAAAGGAACTGAGCACAGAGCTGCTTACAAAAAAAGATATCCTGAAGATATTACCCTGCCTGTTTGCATACCCCTTTCATAGTTTGAAAACAAAGCAGCCTACTTCTCTGCTTTCCATATATACCCAGGAAAGAACTTTGCCTCTGAGCTCAGACGCAAACTACCTTCACTTCATAAAAACATGCTTAAATTATGCAGGTTATTTTTAAGTCACTCACTTACTTGAGTTTGGGCATAAAATACCTCTGTTCAGGACTCCCAAAGCCTCTACTTTTGTCTATACAGGCCTATAATTGCCCAATTCTTCTCCTAGGGAAATACAAATGTTCATTTGCAGTCAAGAATAATGTTTGAATTCAAATTGAACTGAATGTTAAAAAACAGGTCCAGAACTGCATCTCTTGACTTTCTTTATCTCACAAAGCAAATGCTATAACAAGATATCTTCCCTGTCTCAGCCTGGCAAAATCAGATTTTCAACTCTCAGCATTGACTTGAACATTTAGAAAACTTCATCCAAGTGCATAGGTCCAAACATTTCCAGGTACCAAATACTAAAAGCAAGTGCTCCAAGGCTTCCCTCATTTTTCCTGCTGCCCAAGCTAGAGATTCCCTGGGCAGCAAAAGGCAAAATGTTGCATTTGTGTTAGCTCAGCTGCCACTCTGAGGTACCTGCACTTCCTCTGGACTCAAGGGCTTAGCGGGGATGACACAGCCTGTGCAGAGGCTGCTGACTGTGAGTCACACCAGCACAACAGCAGACAAGGTTTAAGCCCAGGGAAAGCAGCTCAGTAGGGGCCACGCTTTGCTGGGGTGGTGTCAGTGCAAGTGGGTGACTGGAGAAAAGGCAGCAGTAGCTCAGGAGGTGGGAAATGAGAAGGACGCAGGATGAGTTTGGAAAATGGGTTATGCAAGCAGGAGCAATGGAAATCAGCAGTGAGTGGGAAAGAAAAGCAGGAGAGAGCGAAAGAGTGGCAGTGAGATTTACCCAGAATAATCATCAAGAATCACTAACCTACAAGGTAGAGCCTTGGCCTGGGACTCAGGAAATGGGAATTTTATTCTTGATTCCCCTGTGGTCATGCTCGGTTACCTTGGTTGGGTCAATTTATTTTTTTGTGCCTCAGCTTTCTGTGACATTTTCCTCTTTTTAAAGTGTTCTGATATCAAAAGAGGAAAAGCCATATTTAAGAAAGAATGGTTATTATAATCTATCTACTCAGAATTAAGGCACCAGAGGACAGAAGCATCTCTTCATTATTTAAAATATGCCATATTTCCTTGTCTGCAGAACACAATGCCCCTGTAGGAATCCCTTTTCTTTTGTACTTTAAAGCAGAGGATTATTATGGAAAATGATGAAACACCCACACAGTTAAAATGACAGAGCATTTTCATTACTGATTGGCAACTCCTCTGCTGTCCTAATACAGCTACCATGTCTTCATGCATTCAAATCAGTAAAAACAAAACAAAAGATAAACTCACTTGACATTTGCAGCCAAAAAACTGCATGTCACATCAGTCATGCCAGAACATCAAAAATCTCACAATCCTTGGCCTCTCTTCTTAAAAAAAAAAAAACCAAAAAACCAAACCAAACCAAACTAAAAGTAAAAATGCAGTCTGCTAGCAAAGTGTTCACATACACTTGAAAGAACTATGGTGACCAGGGAGTACTGGAGCAATACTGAATTGAAATTCTGAAATTCAACTTACAAAGTCTAAACCCCAAGACCTGAGGACAGAACTCCCTCCCAAGATTGCATAATATCTGGATAATTGGGTGGTCTACAGACAAAGCAGCCTGGAAACAGATGAGGAAGCTGGAAATGAACCGATTGGATTTACACTCCACCTTCTACCAACCTGCAAAGGTACATCTGGAAATGAGACCAAATCCAAGATGTCATAGAATGAATGTCCCCCCTGAATTCTCTCATCCTTCAGCCAGATTTTATTCAGGAGTAGTTACTTTGTTGTTCTTGTTTCCAATCAAGCTGAAGAATGTGTTCTCCTAATACTCTAAATTTATGCTTCCTCACTCTCCCACAAGGAAACACATGGTTCATCCAGGCCATGATTCAAATACAGACACTATTTTCACTGCTGAATATTTTCAGTCACATACTCTTATTTCGATGTTTTACAGAGGCACTGATGAGTAAAAACTGCTGCTGCATTAAAAACAGGTGAATGCTGAGACAACTGTCTGATGAACCTGAATGAAATGCACAAATAGCTCAAAAATGTGCCTCAGTCCTATAAATGGGTTACAAAATAACAATGGTTTTAAACATGCTATTCCTCCAAATTAACTTCAAAGGCACATATGATACAGACCTACATCTTCAGTTATATTCACCCAGTAGAGGCCATTTCCACAAAAACAAAGCATTTAAATACAAGGCTCTTATTCTTTCTAAGATAGAGCAAAACATGCAAGATCAGCATTTACTGGGAAATAAGAACAACACAAAATCTAAAGGAAAAGAACCAGTCCTGTCCTACCTCTTTTTTTGCACATGTATCAAGATACTGGTATGTAAAAAGTTAAAGTGGCCAATTATTTTTGTCAGCTGGATTTGTCAGCAAATCCCACGTAAGCGCCACCTTTCTTCTGTGCACATTTTGAACCACAATCAAAACTACACAAGCTGATTCTCTACCCCAGGCTGCATCCATTCCAAGCCTTTGAAATTTTCAGCTAGTAGTAAATGGCATAAGGAGGACTTAAATGATAAAAAATTCTGAAGTCCTTTTCAAGAAAAAACCTACCTAAAAGAAAAAGCCCAAGACTTACCATGCACCATAAAAATACCAAAATTGCTCAGAGTCACCAAGATCTGTCATCATCTTGATTTCTAACACAGTGAAAAAGGAATTTCAAGTCCCAAAATTACTTAAGTCTTGTTTAAATCAAATTCAGAGTTCATGGAATCAAATGGAAAAAAATAGTAATATTTGGTTAAATGCTAGACTAGATCAGAGAACTGATCAAAATATTTCTGAGTCTGGAAGGTGAAGACAAATGTTGCTGTTTTGGCTGAGGAGAACTGGAAATTTCAAGAAGTGAAAGCCCAAACATTTCAGGTCAACAACTCACATTATCGTAAATAAAAAGTGGAAGAAGGAGAACAATATTATCCACGGAACAGAATAGTTTGTCTCTCAAATCACTCCCACCACACTGGCAGGCTGGAATGCTGTTATGCTGTGAGATTATTCAGTCCTCAGGAGCTGTATCTTGGCTCTGTCCTCCCCCTCCTTTTCTCTATGTTTTAGCTAAGTGTATCAGGCTCTCTATTGCCATTCATTTTAATATTTTTCCATGGTCACCCTTCTCTTGTGCATTCAAACTGATCTCCTTTATCAGTTGTCCATCCCCCTTTCTAAATCTCACGACTCAAAACATGCCATAAAAAGCACAATGAAATCACCTTTTCACACCCTCCCCACAATTTCTCTGTGCTTAAAACACATAGCTGAGCAAAAGCTCCTGCCACTCATTTAGAGATGACCTTTGCGGTGATTGCAGATGGCAAGACTAGTCAGACATCAAAGGGACTGCCAGCATGCAGACAGAGACGTCAGGACCGTATAAGAAGTGGTGGCTTCTTATGAAGAAGATGGAGGAAAACCATCTTCCGTCTTCCAAATAAACACACTTCAAATACAGGGCCTGGCACAAAAGCACCGGGTAACTCAGGATGCCACACCAAGTCAAATAACTTCAGTGACCACCGAGTGGCCCAAACAAATCCCCCACGAGACAGAAATTTCTGACACAACACACACGTCCTACTAACAGTGTTTGAAATGGAACAGGAGTGTCTTGTACAGGTGCACATGGAGGTTGCATGAGTAACAACTGCAGATCTCTTAGGACTTCAAATAACAGAAAGGCACGTGACATCTTTCTTCTCCTTCTCCCTCTCTGCCCAAAGGCCTGAAAGTTCTCTGGACTGAAGATCAGCAGCTCACAACTTGTTCTCCCTCATGAATGGCAGGTTTAATTATCTTCAAAAAATGGGAGGGGAGAGCAGCTGCCCAGACACTGGCTTAACTTGCTCCAGTGTCTTTTTGCAAATATAGACATATATATTACAAACTTTGTCCATTTATTTCCATTTGAACCTGAGTGCACAATGCTTAAGAACCAGGCTTCTTGCTTTATCACAGAGGACCTGTTAAAGAAAAGAACTCTATGAACCACAGCACACTGGGTGTGCATTTTGCCTTGCAGAGAATGACCTTACCCACGAGGATTATCAACAGGCAACAGCTATAAACTCTTAACATCAGATTGGAAAGTTGTCTTCTTCTACTTGATTAGGAACTTTGCACTGTGTGTTCCCTGCCTCACAGAGAAAGCCATGGTTGATTTTGTACAGTGCTTTATTCTGCAAACAAAGCCACTGACATACAAAACAGGGCATTCACTTCTGAAAGAATGAGCAGCAACCTGGTTTTGACATTTAGCCATGTACTTTCTACAATGAATTCTATTCACTCTCTGTACTACAGCAGCACCTAGGAGCCATGACTGATGACAAAGCACTCACTACATCAAGAAAAGTCATTACTTTCCAAAGTCTTCAACCTATATAGGCACAACAAAGCAGAGAAAAAGGCAGTTCTTGCCTTTCAAAGATGAAGATCAGATGCAGATATGAAACACCAGATCAGGACAGGAAGAAACTGACGTACTCCTTTCTTTCTGCACCTTATCACTCCAAATCATTATTTGTGTTCCAAAAGCGTGTCTGAATTACGGGCGTGAAAAATTGAAAACAATTTCAAGCATCCAATTCACGCTTATTTGTTACATAATTTGTTGGACTCCTTTGCAATGAATTGCAGCAACAGCACACACAGTGAAAACACGTCCAGTCCAGTAAACCTCATGTAAGGCACATATTGGCTGTGATTAATCAAGGCACAGACTTATTTAGAGGAGATGACTACTGAAGCAAGAGAACATGTTTATTTGGTACACAGATTTTGTAGCAATCACAAATAGAAACCTCAGACAGGACTGTTAAAGAAAGCATGAGAAACTATTCAGTGCATATATTAGAGAAGCTTTGGTATCCAGAAAGTGGCACTGAGAACAGTCAATAAATATCAACCTAGATAATTAAAAGTGCAAGAGGTCACAGCCAGGAACAGTATATTGCCATGAAGAACAACAACTAATGCATGGATTTAAAAAAAAAAGTTTTATTATAGAAATCTTAATTCTATATATTTTGCAGAGAACCCATTTGATTATTCTTTTTATATCTGTAATAGATAAAATCAGCTCCATAGTCTGCTCAAGTTTCTCATCTGTTGAATAGAAAAATAAAATACTCTTGAAAGCAACGCCAAGAACTATAATTGCTGTAAAACCAAGGGAGGAAAAAAACCCCATATTATCACCTTAATTCCTTCCCCTTCGTGTGTAAGCTGATATATCATTAGAAGGTCTTCCTGTCCTGTTTTCCAAGAGCCTTTCTCTGAGAATTTTGTGATTCTGTAAGGCTTCTTCTGTGGCAAGCCTGCTTTAAAAATTAAAACTACTGTTTAGCAACAGTAGGTCTCATTAAAAGGTGCATTTACTACACAGCAGAATTCTCTATATTTAGAACTTGAAATACGTTGAATACCACAGCAAATATAAGTCTGGTGGGTGGTAAACACCCAGTTTAATAGCATCCACTGTATTTGTATGGAAAAACAGTTTTATAAATAGCTTCCAAAATTTTGCTCAACATAGGCAGCTAATAATATTCAAAGACATCTCACTCTACACTTTTTTCTTTCTCCTACCAAAAGAAGTGATAGGCCTACGTTCTCAGTCAAGCCCCTACCTGGAACAACTACTGTGGGCATGCTGTGAACAGCAACTCAGTTGGGCTGCAAAAGAGAAGTGAGAACTAACCTGAAATTGGCAGGAGCATTCTGGTCTGTCTTTTAGGCTGGAGAACTTGTAAAATCTTTCTGGTTAGATTCTAATGTCTTCCCATTCCAAGGCAAAGGAAAATACAGGAACTACAGTGGATTAAGCTGTCCTCAACAACTGATTTATGCCCTTTGATAAAAACTTTTTGTTTCTAAGAGCTCTTAGAAGTCTTCCTTCCTTAAGAAGTAGTTTCAGAAACCAGGTTTGATTTGCCAGTTAATGGTAATTCATGCAGATCTGCATCCCTGTACATGTATACTAATGTTTGGCAGAGAACATAATCCATGGAAAATACTGCTCCTTTCACACTTCAATCAAGACAAAGCTAGTTCAAAAGGGCCTCATTTTCTCCTTTTGCCAGCCTTTTAAATTATATTGCCTTTTTTTTTCTTTTAATCCTAATCTTCTGTTTCAAATGTATGTATGCATCTTATTGTGTTCACTGGCATTTCTTTGTGACACAATCAATTTTCTGAGCTCCTGGGAGCCCACAATCACAGTAGAAGTTGGCAGGTGCAACACATCATGATAGAAAGAGAAAATAACAAAAAACACCTTCTCAAACCATTTCTTTAGACTGAGTTTATACACCAATAAACCATTAAGCAGTCGGTTTCTTTCTCAAAGACTTCTCAGAAGAACAAGATAATGTAGAGCTGTCTTCAGTTGTATTGCATCAAGGCAGAATTAAAAGAAGTGACAAGAACCCAAGAAACTATTTTCAAAATATTACAGCTTTTTCTGCATAGTCACGCCTTTTGGATTTAGGAAAAAATATCTGCATTTTCCAACTACTGTGTTAATCGTGGGCAGTTCTCCTGTCGCGCTTCCGAGCTGCACAATCCAAAGATGTCCACCCACATCCATGATGGTTCCAGGTGTGCTGGCTCTAGTCAGGAGCTTGACAGAGGGCCATGGAGTGTCCTGCCCCACATCCAATTAAGATCTGTTTGGCACAGCCAAGAGCTTTGACTGGCTTTGGGATACGAATGTTTGTTTCTGTACCATCACCACACATCCCATGTTCATTCCATCCCCAGGAGAAGCACTGGCCACCTGAAAGAGAGGGCAGAAAACACGGAATAAAGACCACAGAAACACAACAGCTTTGGTTAGTTTTGAGGAGCAGGGTTGTGAAGTCATTTTCTATTTAGGTTCTAAGAAATTCTGCTTAGGTGGGGAAAAATGTTCTGGTTTCCTTGTAAATGTAAATAAACCCAAGTGACTGATTCTCCATCCCATTCCATATTATTAGCAACAGAAGAGAGATCAAAAGAACAAAGACATTTGAAAATCACTTAGTAAATACATAGTTCAGAAATCTCTCTGCATTTTAAGAGCCCTCCCTGAAATGGTGCAGAATCCCTGTCTTTCAAGTTTCCCCTAGTAAGCAGAAGCATGATAACTCAAGAGCAGTGACTTTACTCATTCACAGCATGATCTGCAGGACTGGGGAACATAGCCACAGTTCAGCCAAATTTCATTCCTAGCTTCAAGTCCACATGTCTCCTTGCCCTTTAAATACAAGTCTTCAACAGCCTATTCTTAATCATCCTACCTCTTTTGCTTGCATTGACATAATTTCACTGCTTTTATTATTCTTATTTTCTTTCATTATTATTTTTGTAAGCTCTACTCTTTCATATCCCAAATAACAATTCATGTATTATTATTACCCCATAGTACTCTTTTTGGAAGCATAATATGCAAATTTTGTTCTATAAATGGCTGGCATAATAAAAAATTCACCAAAACCTCCTTGTTCTGTACTACAAGTGCTATTTCTTCCCTATTTTTTGGTCTTTATTTGACTGCCAGAGACTGTGTCTGTGACTTTCTGTACTAAAAAAGCAAGCCATCCTGCCATATAATCATGTTTATGATGCCATTGTTATTTTTGAAAAGCAGCAGGTATTAACAGCAGGAAGTAGCATTCTGTATTCCAAATAATGAGAAGCCCCAAAATTCACAAACTCTAATCCCAGTCACGATTTTACTTTTCAAAATTCAGAAACAAATTATTGCAAATCTAGAAGGGCCATCTTCCCTGCAAATTCTGTAACATTTCTGCTCTCTTTACATCATTAGTATATTGAAGTTCCCCTCTTCTGCAAGGAAGTGTAAACATCGGGGGCCAGATGTAACTTAGCAATGACATTTCAATTTCCCAACAATCTTTAACACAATAAAGCACCACCAGAACACATCACAGTAGCCAAGGCACATCTCAGCTGATACAGATGTTCTGTCACTCTTATCTCAGGAGGCACCAGATGTGCTTGTGATTGTGCATGTGCAATACTGACATCCCAAACACACTCACATGTGCTGCCAAAAAGTGCCAAAATCTGAATGGGCAACATATCCCATTTACATATCAACAGAGCATCCTACAGGTTAATGGGATTTTGCTTTTTGGTACAGCTCCGGGTAAAAATGTTTATGTAAACATTTAAAAGCAGAAAAAAGACACCTCAAGCCCATACTGGAAATGCCTTTCAGACTAATCATCCAAAGAAGCTGCAGCTAAGAAAATACTTAGCTTAATATGAGAACCCTGAAGAACAAGCCAAGCTTACAAATATAATGAAAAGAGAATGCCATATGTCCTAACATTAATAAGGTCACTGTGGTAAACTTTTTGTTACTAGACACCAGCAATTACTACAACAATTTACATACTTCTGTGAAGACTCACTGCATCTGCTTAAAGGGGTTCTTATTTCCTTTTTATCCTGTCTCATCAGTACAAGAGAGAGGAAACCAGAAATTTTCTGGTCACTTTATTACAAACTGCTCAGTGGAACATTAATGGTATAATGACATTAACCTCTCAAACTGATAAATATGTTCAGTGAAACATCTTTTGAAAAATCACAGAAAAATCTACAAGCTAGGAATTCCCCCAGACAAGAACATCTTCCCTAAAATAAGGATTGTGGAGTCTTCTCCAGCCTTTACTTCAAGCATGTCAAAAGGCCACCAAAATAGATTTTTCTACATGGCTCCAGTGATCTCTAAGGTTACTGAAATGGGACAAGAATGAAAATCGGCAAATAAAAATAGAAAGTAAGTAGGACTTATGAATGGTCTTGCCTAAAAACTGTCCATTGTACATCCATGGAGAGCTGGCAGAAATCTGAAGAAATGAAAGGGCAGCTGGCAGATAGGGAATGACAGACCACAAAAACGTTCCTCATCACCATCGAGTCAGAATCAAGAAAGCTAAAAGACAGACAATTTTTGCTGTGAAAATGAAAGGTGTAACTGTACCACATCTGCCCGAAGAAGATACAGTGAAAAGTCTGTATACAGAAATAGCCAAATGCTTGGCTTGTGTCAGAGAAAGCAGAATTTGCAGAAAACATACCAAGTCCATTTTTTGGGCAGTAAAATATTAACAAAACTTGGAGGAGGGCTGGGCAAAATGAGTGTGGGGAAAGTGGCCAGGAGGGAACAAGCAGATATGTGAACCACTGGCACAGAAGTCAAAGTCAGTGAAGATCAAAGGTAATGAAGCATCCATTTAAAAAATTACATGAAAGGAATATCTGCAGAGTTAGAGGCAAATCCTAAGAAGAACTAATGGCTAGCCTCTGGACAAAGGGCAACATTTAATGGTTTCTTCCTTTTCCCGTTTTTTTTTTTGTTTGTTTTTTGTTTTTTGTTTTGTTTTGTTTTGTTTTTGTTGTTTTTTTAGGGTTTTTTTTTTTGATTGGTTGAGTTTTTGCTTGTTTGTTTTTTGGGGTTTTTTTGTTGGGAGTTTTTTTGTTTTGCTTTTCTTTTTGGTTGCTTCTATTCCCAGTTTATTGCTGATAAAAACACAGAACCAGCAGCCCTCCATGCCTTCACAAGAAAATTCAGTTTCTATGTCTATGCCAGACCTTTCCAGGTTGAAAGAGCATTAGAGTGACATGTATTAGCACAGCTACAAATTACTTCTAACAAAATTTAAAACAAGCACTGTAGCATGTTCTCAAATCAAAGGATTTGTGTTTGGTGATGTGAGGGAAGGCTACTCCATATTACTGGTTAAGTAAAACCACATAAGATGTTGCATTTATTTTTCTCTTTTAAAACCTAAGTACTCAAAGTACAAATCAAACCCACAGCAGAATCCCAAGGGAATTTCAGTTGCATTCACAGTCACACTAATCAAAGTTTAGAGTAAAGCTATGCAGGATTTTTCCAAAGACATTAAATATACAAGACATAGGGACAAAAAAATTCTTAAAAAATCTGTTTTGGTCAAACAACCCAAGAAGGGACTACTGCTCTCATTCTGTCTGCAATAATAATCTGGGCTTTTCTCAAGGTAACTGAAGTGACAACAGCAATCTAGAGGGCCATTAAACTGGAGAAAAGTATTTCTAGGCAAATAAAGCTGCATCAGATTGGAGAGGATTCTGGAGAAAGGAGAGAATTTAGAGTCACTCCTTAATGCTGAGTGGAGTCTTCAGATGGAAGAATCGATGTTAGCAAATAAGGTACTCTGTGTGAGATTCACTGCACTTAACTTCAGCCACCTAAAAAATCAAGCAACTTAGCTGCAGATCATTATCCCCTGTATTCCTCAAAAGCCAACGGAGACATCTGCATCTCTCCAGCAGAGCAAGAGATTAATCTTATCCAGACCCTGGTGTGAAAATCAAGTCTGTCTCCCTTTGGTGATGATAAAGGGAGACCAAGGGATATCCTAGCCTTGGCATATCAGTTTTATGCAGCTGAAGACAGGCTACATTAAATCACATCTTCGCAAATGGTCTGAAGGCAAAGCAAAGGAAACTGGAAACAAGGAAGCTGCAAATATCACTGCAGCCTAGCTTCAGGCTACGAACACTCTGCTTCTAAACCAGCCTGTGCCCTGGAGGCTTATCACTGAAATCTTTAAAAGCTCCTCTTTTCTGTTTCTCCTCTCCTATTCTTTCCACCAGCAAACAAACAGCCTTAAAGACAAGCCAAGCATCTTGAAGTCAAGTTATTCAAGAGACAGCTTCACATTTTAGGGAAATGTTAAAATATTTTAGTACAGCTGTATTATATTGGCTCTGCGCTCTTAGCAATACTCCACAATACTTCAAATTATTGTTTCTTTTTGATCTTAGATTAGTGCTACTCTACTCTTTTTTTATAGACATAGTTACAGAAGGCAGGAGATCAACTCAGAACAAGTTAACTAACAACTCTTTAAACGGCATCAGGGCTAGACAGCAAACAAAATTCAGGTGTCTCAGCCACCTTCCCTTGATTATTTGAAACCCTTCAAAACCTCACAAGGAACAATGTAACCCTACACAGAAGGAGATTTAGACTATGCTCCTCCCAGGGAGTTGCAAAACACAAATTACTGTGTTTTCCTGTTTTTTTCAGGCCATCTGGTGGTTCAAGGTGTCACATAAAATAAAAGTCTGTAAGCGTCCCTCTAAAGTTTTGTATTTTTAATAGCAACAATTCTGCCATTAGTGCAAAAGATCTGCAATTTTACATTGTAAGAAACAGGATTAATTCAAACTGCTTTCTGCAGAAAAATGTGGAACTGTATTAGTAGCTAAAGGGGAAGTCTAGAATTGTGCAAAAATCTCATTAAAGGCAAAGCTTAGTAAGTGGAATGTATGTTGGCATCATCTCTATACACAGTTGTACTCCAAGACTAGGAAAGAACTATGAGAACCACATATT
>VWZN01014447.1:745074-816242 GCA_013396955.1 Regulus satrapa | reverse complement strand
CACATATTTATTACAGAGCCACATTTTCAAGGAGCAAGCTGTCATGTGCTCCAGGCAGCCCATCTGATCGCTGTTCAACTCTCAGAAATGTGTGTCTGGCTTTCAAGTGAGTAAGCTGGATAAAAATCAGACACATTGCAGTGCTAACACAATATTCAGGTAAGAAACACCATACATTTTTGATATTAAGTACAAAGCCATGGTGCTAAAGGCATGCTGATTTCAAAGTTAGCCTCCAGTCAACAACCTGCCTTCACTCCACCTTTACATCATTAGTAGCTCTCCTCAGGCAGTGGACCTAAACCACTCAGTCCCCTCAGCTGTGGTTTTACAGAAGTGAAAACTCAGCTGACTTCAGGTCATGCATCCGTGCTTCATCCTGGCACCTGGAAAGAACAACTTTCAATGTCATCAAACAATTCCTCACAGCAAATGCACAAAGCCTGCACTATGGGAATGCCTCTGACTCGGTGCTCTAAACTAGTATCTTACGTGAACTATTATTTTTCTTCCCCAGCAGAAGCACTGTTTTGTTACAGGACCTTCTCTCTGGCTAGGATTGTATCTTGTGTAATACAGCCGAGACTCCAAACTGGGTCACAGCCTCAAGGCCAACTGTCAGAATATTCAATTAGAATCCATGACCACCTACTGAAGAGAGTCAGAAAATCAAATTGAGAATGCAATATACCTAGTAGGAGCTTAGGCATGTGCGGTACTGCAAAATGCTGCAGTAAGGCTACACATCTCCTCTGCAATTAAATTTCACTTGGGAAAGTCTAATTTCTAGTTTGTGCTTCCATATCAAGTGTCTGTCCCAGAAAAGCAAACAGAAGAGCAGGACAGAGCACATCTAATCTTTTCTGTTCTCATTTCCACAGCATATAAGGTAGCCAAGCGTTACAAAATGGGAAGGGGAAGGAATCATATTTATGATAATTCCCAAGGGCAACGTAGCACATCTTCCACAGCCTAAAAACTGTCTATGGAGAAGGAGCCCCCACATCCTGCAATGCAGATTAGTGGGGAAAGACACAGTAAGAATGCACTTAGTAAAACAAGCCATAGCAGATGCATGCAAACATGCTGTGCATTCTCCTGTGCACTGTTTTTAGCATCAGGCAAATAACTGAGCCCACCTCTAGAGGAAGTGCTATCTTGCCAAATTACAATGACAGTAGAAATTTCGTTCTGTTCTCACAGGGCACTTTGAAGCAGGAGCTGAATGGCTCACTGCACAAATTAATATGTATCTATTTGAAAGAATCACTCCACATTACATCAAATAAACAGTTTAGGTTACCATTCAGGCTAGTTCATGATAGAATTCATTTTTTCCTTCTCAGTTATGCACAATCATTTTGAACCAAAAAAAAAGAGGAAGAAATTCACAAAACTAGAATTTCAAAACAACATACTTGCAACTACGGATTTCTTGGGCTGCTGCATCCATGTAATTTTTGTGGTGGAACTGAAGCCCTGCAGGATGGAGATGGTTGCTTTGCTATGTGTAGGTAGCAAGGACAGAAACCTACTGCAAGGATTGTCTGTTCACATTTCTGTTTCCATGGGGAAACACAAACGGTGTTAACTATGTCTAAAGCTCACAGGTGCTGCACGAGGCTTTTGTTTTGGTTTTACTCAAACTTGTCAATTCCTTCCCAACAGGAAAGCATCTCCAACTCAACACAGAACAAAACCTGGGCTCACGACTTTGTGCAAGACTGAACGTAACTGGTCCACTGACAATACATGAGGATTATATCATACACGAAGCAGCTGCAGTGCAGAGAGGATTAAGCATTAAAGATGCTTTTTTCTACACCTGTAGAAGACAAGAAAATCTTTGAATTTTGGTCACTTAATTACAGGACAAAAACACCTGATAGAAATTAATTAATGGAGAGATTTGTCCTGATGCTCTGACCGTGGCACTAATGTCTGCTCCATCAGGATATCAGACGTGGCAGAGAGCGACATTCATTCAGAACTTACATCCCTGCCTCTCACAGTGACGGGCATTCATTGTGTCACTGTGCTTTAACTTTGTATGACCAGAACTAGACAATCACAGTCTCACCACAGAGCTGGAGACTGCAGTTTCATGACCCTCTGTACTATGTGAAACAGAACATGCAGAAAATACCTTATACTAGTGCTTAGTAAGAGGTCATCCGCACAAGGCAGGATGTCAGAGCTCAACTAGATGAGTGAGAGCCTTTCAAGTATCCTGTGGGACCACAAGGTGCCACAGCCATTTGTGCCCATGAATTCTGGGTAGTAAAAGCATTACCATTTCAAATTTGCACACACTTCAAACTGACCTAAGTGATGACACAAAGAAAAGGAGGGGACAGCTGCGATTCGTCTGACCTACAACGTTACCTCCAAGACCTAGAACTGAAGGGCATCTTCAGCACAGTCCTAGGAAAAGTCATAGATGAATGCAGAAGCAAGAATCTGAGAAACCCCTCAAACTGCATTCCAGTCCTACATGTAGCTTTCAGAGCACTAAGCAAATCAAAGAGCAGGAGAAAGGAGAGTCAGCAGGATGAGCAGGTGCATGCAGGTGAAATGGTGCTTCGTCCTACTCTGATGGCTGAAGTCAAAAACAAGAGACCCCACTGGGCTCTCAGGAATTCTCTCATCAAGAAAGAACAGCTAGGTTGGAAAAGGATATTTTGGAAATGCTTTGGTGCTTAACATATTTCATACGGCAACCCTTTGTAGAACACTGGTCTACTTACAAGCATGAGCTTTAACGCAATCACAGAGACCAGGCTATAGCTGACTGTCAGTCCTTGGCATCTTACAAAAAATCTTATGATAGAACAAAAGCTGAAGAGATAGTCCATATGGTCACATTTACCTACAATTTCCTCTCTTCTGAATGACTTCTCTTCCTCTGAAGGGCTGTTTGCACTGAACAAAAGTGAGCGTTCTGGGATTTATCTCTGAAGGTGTCCTTTTCTGCAGAATACAATTCTCCAACTCAGAACCAAGAATTGAAATGTGTAAACCTTCCACATGGACATCTTGTGTAAAATAGCTTTGTGTTTAAATGGGCTTTAGTTTGAACTTCTCCCCTTTCATTTTCCCTTAGCAATTTGCAAGGCTGCATTTTGGTCAAGTTTCAAGATACACGATATGAATGTGCATTACTGTTGAGTGAAGTCTAAAAAAACTGCTTGTTGATATTAAAACAAGTGAGGGCTTTTTTCCCCCCCATGCTTAACAAGTAATCTGAGATCAATTCCAGCAGTCATAAGCTAAAGTGTTAGAAATGCAAAGAGAAAAATCTAGGAAACAAGTGCTGACTGAGCTGCCCAGTGAACCGGTAGATTTTCTCACAGCTACGTAAACATAACCACAGAACAAAAAGTTGCAGCTCAGCAGTGATGATATTAGGATGCCTTATTTTGCAAAGTTTCAAATCTTGGTGTATCACAATGGCTCAGATGATGGCACCCCTGCAAGTGTCACAGCACTCTGTAGTACTGTGTGCTGTGAGAGCTTTGAAACACACAGCTCAAGAAAAGCTATAGCATAGCTGCAGTCAGGGAGAGTTCAGGGTGAACTAACCCTCCTTTCTGGGCAGGATTTGTGGATTACAAGTTTCCTCTGTGCTGCAACTGTTGTACTTGAGTTAACCCACTTGTGTCTGGTTGAAGCGTGCCTACAGCACACTAGTGCAAGCGCACATCTAATAAAGCTCCTGTGGGTCATGTGCCTTGTCTGTCTGTCTCAGTCTGTGCCTATAGCTACAAGGACTCTTATACTCGTCACTGTGTGGGGGTTTAAACGGGGTAACTCTAGTTCTACTCAGATACAACAAGGGTTGGGTCATTTGAGCACCTAAAAAAGGAGTAAAAAGTGGGAGCAAGTAAAATCCTCACATTCACACTGATGCCATTTGCAGCCACCATTGCCCTCTGCCTCATACAATATAGTTCTGTGAACTCACAGGACCCCTATCAAAGAAGAAAACAAACAGCTGACAGAGCTGTGACAAAGATGAAACCAAGCAATAAAAAAGGGGGGAAAAAATCCCATTACTCAGACTCCAAACACAAAGCATAGAGAGCTTTACATCAAGTGTGTGCACCAAAGACAAAGTCACATTTTCTCAGAAGGGCTGATAAAACACAATGTCCTTACTTAAGGTTGGCTGTGCAGGGCTGGGCTGCTGTTAACTTTCAATGCAAGTGAAACTGTTGAATACTGAAGAAAAACAATTCCAAAAAACCCCACAATAAAACCCCAAACAAACTGCAAAGCATTAATCCCACAAACTGCACCCTCAATCCCATCCACATGGCTAAGTGATTTCTGCAAAGCAGGACCCAAGTGATCCAGCTCTTTCTATTTCTTAGGGGCTAGGAAAAGATCAGGAACTCCAGTCGTATCACCCTGTCAAGAAACTGATGCAAAGTAATGAGCCAAATAACATGTACCAGATGGGATACATGAATTTTCTCCACAGGTAAGCAACAAGGAGAGCAGGACTATAGGAATAACAACTCTATTCTTTTAACTCTAATTTTAAATCAAGAGTTAACTGAAGTGTAATATTTCACTAAGAGTTCTGGAAAAAGTAAGCAAATGGTCAATACTGGCTATGAAAGAAAGAATAGGAGAACAGGCCTTGTCGGCTATAATTAAAAACAAGTGTTATACCATAAGAATTAAAAATGGTCAGGAAGAGAATCAAAGCAGACAGCCTCAAAAGGAAAGTGCCTATAAGGCAGGATTGGATCTGCTTCTCCAATCATCATTTCAAAATCATACATGACTGTTGAGTGAGGTCTGGGGGAATTGCTTGCTGATATTAAGCAAAGGAAGAGTTCTGCCATCAATATGTGTTAAAACCAAAGGCGAGTTTGCTTAGACAGAAAGAGTTTTTGACATCGCTTCTGGTGCAAGAACAGAGATTCTGGGCAAGACATAAAGCGTAGCTTGCAAACTTTTACCTTTTTTATCTGTACAGACAAATTTTACCCTAATCTCCATTACTTTTATTCACTGAACCATTTCATTACAAACCCGTAATTCTTGTTGGAAAAAACAAAGCTGTAAAATTTCAATAGCAAGCTGGCAAAATACGAGCACTTCAAGCAATACACAGGGCTAAACAGACCCCAGCCCTGAGCAGCACGCTGTAGATTATGGGTGTGCAAACACACCTTTTACATATTCAGGCCAGGCTGTCAGAGAATAACCTGGCTGTAGCACAGCTTCTTCACATTTCTACCTTCATCCTCCTCTGTGGGTCAGATATCCATACATTCACTCTTCACATCCTTCTCACCTGATCTTCCCTAGAAGTGCATGAGGCAAGGGCAGAAACACTTGGCAGAATTTGGGACACCACTGGGTGCCAAGTGACACCATTTTAGTTGTTCTTATTAGGAAAGGCAAACAACAACCCTGACACATAATGTTCAAGGAACATTTTGGAGATGCCTCATCACTATGCCTCCATCAGCAGAAAAGGAACCTAAATTCCATATTGAGGGTAGCTCCTTAAGCAGAGGGAGTATATCAAGTCAGTCCTTGGAAGAAAGGCAAGCACGAAAAAGTGTCCTGAGATGAAAAATTCCTGCCATCAGTGCTGTGAGATGTTTTCTGAAAGTTTCTGCTCTGCTACATTTTGTGGGTGCTGGTAAATTAGCTATATGGAAAACAACATTTACACATCAGGTGTGGGAATTCGAGGCTGGAAAGTAAAATCTGTCTTTGGCACAGCAACAGGGAGAACAGCTGATGGTCAGAGGGATTCAGAGGCACCATGCCAGCTCCAGAAGGTCGGAGACCAGAATGGACAAGGCAAGCTGGGTCCCTGAGATGCCGCTCAGCACTTTCCCATCTGATCCTCTGCATAACCTCAGGGAGAAGAAGAAACTAGCTGGACTGAAGACAGGAATATCTGACAACATTTTGGAAGGACTGTATCTGCCAGAGACCTGGAATAACAAAGTATTCTTCAGAATAAAAAAGATAAACAAAACAAACACTTCTATCTCTGAAATAATATTTGACCAAATGAAGAATTTGGGAGCTTTGCTCTCCTCACTTTGGAGGAAACAGAAACACTGGAAATGTGAGGTCTCCATACACTGGCCTAACTGCTCTTTCCTATGTCCATGCAGAAAGCCAGTTTCTTCCATTTTATATTTGGCACTAGACTAATTATACAGCAGGAGCAGCTGTAGAAGGCAACCTAGAAAGAAAGGGAGACAGAAAAGAATTAGGTAGAATTAAGGCCACATTTGGCCCTATGGCAAATATTTAACATTACTCACAGAGAAAAAGCAATAGCACAAAAACCTTTTAAGTGATGGATAATAATACTGAGAAAATTGTGTAAAAGACCAAAACCCAATCAAGCCCAAACTTCTGGTAAAAGAGCAAGCTCCAGTACGCAGCAAAAAAAAATAGATGAGATGCTTGTGTGTCCACGGGACTGTGTATATAGCATCCAAACAAAGGAACACTACACAAAGTAGTTCTCACTAACCTGCCACAGGAATATGAGAGAAGCTGAATTTATTCTTTACGCTGCTGGAAAAAAGAACAACCAAATATGAAGATGACAAAGCCACACAATGTTGAGATGTTTTTTTCAATCACTTTGAAATGATCTTTTCCTCTGGTTTTGTAGTAATTTAAGGTCTGCTGAGCAACAATCATGAAAATATTCCCTGTACAGTAGAGCTAAGAAATCTTTACTTTTCAGGCTCACTTACTAACAGAACTGTAGTTCTGTTCATGGGTGAAGCAAAATGCAATTCTTATGATTCTGGAAAATGAACTCCATCTCAGACCCATTACATGGAGGTTTCTTAAATCTATTCAGGAACAGATGAAGCAAGAATAAGAATTTTAAGCATCCAATCAACCTAGCAGAAGTGATTCATGTTCCAAATTAATCAAAAGATTTTAAAGTGCTTGGATTCCCTACATCAGAGCCTTTAAATTTATTTTTTTTTTTCCCTTGGGGGAAGGAGGTACTTTCAGCATTTTAAAGCTCTCTGTAATAATTATTGACCTAGAAAGGCTACAAATAAAGACCATAATCTTTACTTCAAAATACTACAAAGGATACAAGAACCATCCAGGTCAAAGTATTTCAAGAAGACCACAGCTACCCATGTGTTTTTTTCTTTGGTTTGTTTGGTTTGGTGTGGAGGTTTTTTTGGGTCCAAAAAAAAAAAAAAAGATATTAAAAACGATTACAAGACGAGTGGAAATACTACACTTAATATTTGTGTTTGCAAAAATATTTCTAAGCACATATACAGACATGTATTCTACATGTAACTAGGGATGTTTGTGGAACAGATCTCATGCTCTCAGACCCTGCATTTGCAGCGACAACACCATCTGTAGCACAGCAGGATTTCTGCCTCTGCACACACACCCTGCCGATGATCCCTGGTGTTGTGGAGTACCCGAGTTTCTGTGAGTGGGATTCAATTTGCCTAAGCCCAAACCATCCATGGTGTGTGTATGTACCTGTGCATGCACGTAGCCATCCTTCACAGGGGCATCTAAATCATCCCACACTCAAGCGACAAACAGGCGGTTTCAGAGTGGGGTTCATCTCACCCAAAGCAAATCTCTGAAATCAAAATAATCCTACTGCCACCACCCTTTTACCCATCTCTTCCTCTGCCTACAGATATCTGACTAGCTCAGGAATAGCTTAACATTAAAGCAGACAGACCTTGCCCCAGATGCCCTGACCATCCTGCTTTACAAACTCGCTGTCGGGAGACATCGAGCTCTCTGAAAAATAAGATGCTTCCCAGGCAAAATCAGAAACCCACTGAAATTTACAACTGTCCCCCAAATCTTTAAACAATTTTGAACGTACTTATATAAGCTGATTGTCCAAAATGTCATGTATGCACAGAAAACTCTGAATGTGGTGCACCTAAAAAACCTTCTATAGCAAGATGGTGCGCTCTGCATTAGGAGCATCTTCAGCAAGCACCAAGCTGTGTCTCCCTGATTTTACTGGGCCTTTGGTATCTAGTTCGTTCAAATATTCACCAAAGGGACTTCCTAAGCTTTTTCAGCAATCTGATGGATTGTTACCAATTTCTGCATGAGAATTCCTATTATTATGGAGGAAACCTATTACCATGGAGTAATTTTTTAAGAAATGGGAATTATTCTTATGTTTAAGTAGTAGCTGTTGCTTCGAACACTTTAAATCACTGTGTTGAAACATCATTTGAATAATTCTCGGTTGCTCTGATTTTCAACACCTTCTCTCCTAGCCAGCGTGTCTTGCTGAAAGGTTGCTCATGGAACTGTTTACTTTCCAGCATGAAAGGTTATCTTTTTCAGAAATTTCTTAAGAAATCTTTCTAATTAATTAGTCTACAGTTCCCACAGCACTTTTTTTTTTTAATTAGGTATTGTAGGTTTTTTGGCTTGGTTTGGGTTTTTTATTTGTTTTAGAAAGCTCCCAAAGCTCTCTCAGGCAGAAATATTTCTTGCTTTCTCTGCAAGAGAAGCTTTTTGGATGCTTTTGCTACTGAGAAATTTTTTTGGCTCTCCAGGGGACAATTAAACAACAACAACATTGTATTCAGCCCAAAGCATAATTCTATTTTTGAAGGTTTCATTTGACTAACATGATACTGACCACAACTTTCCATCCGCAAGGCAATGTAATTCAAGTTCAGCCTCATGTCAGTGTGCACTGGCTCGACCCAAGTCCCAGGAGGTGCAGAAACTACTTAGCTGGCAATGTGATTAGGTAACCAGTTCTCCTTCAGGCTGACTACATGGATGGATTCAAAGCTGCTTCTCCAACTGGTAATCAGCAAAGGTCTTAACAGGATTTAAGAAGCAAAGGCAAGCCTTGATGGGAAAGGCAAAGGCGACCAATTGCTTATCCCTGAAACGAAAAAAGAAACCACGAGGAAAAAAGGTTGAGTGCAAGGGAAAGCAAAACCCTGAGTCATGACTAATTCCTTCATTTCCAGCTCTCTGTTTCCGTTCCTGATGCTTTGCTCCTTTTAGCCATGTGACTCTAAACTTTCTCATTACAGCGGAGAATTACCCTGCACAAAGCAGAACTGTAATCCTCCTTCCTGAGCTCTGAAGGGATCTGGTCAGACCTTCCCGCTGACAAGTGGCAGAAACCATCACAAGAAGCAGCAGACAGCAGGGGACTCAACCTCTGAGTGCTGAATTGCTGGCTAAAGGTTACCCACTCACTGTGCTCTTTCTACATTTTCCCATCTCATTTTAACTGCTTTAGCTATTTTAGCTATCTCTTTCACCCGAGGGTCTGACTACATGGTCTGACCTCACCTTGAGTGGGTGTTGTATAATGAAAATAAATACTGAAAAAACTCTAAAAACCTCTGTTGTCTTTAATCATCCATGGGTTTAGATTAATGGTGCTCTGTAAATCTGGAACTTGGGAAAAGAAGCGAATAAAAAGTGAAGGTGTTATTTGGTTCACCTGTGTATTTAGAATTTAAACAAATGAACAGTTAAATTTAACGTGAGACATCATGCACTTAATTACCTTTTCTCACATGGTGACTGATATGAAATAAACCCATATTACTTTATTCAAATATGAAAAGAACTTAAGGAAGGAATGATTAAGGCAAAGGTGACTTATATAGGCCTGCTTTTAAAGAGCGATTTCCTGGAAAAATGCTCCTCAGTGCTTTTTTTTCCCCATCTACAATCCAGGGACATTTAACTATCCCAGGGAACATTTTAGAAATTCATAATTTACATCAGTAATTCATACAACATCCTTAAATTAATGGCCATTCAGGACAGAGGAAAGAAGATAACACAGAGTGAAAGGAGAACTCAGTTAAGTACAGAGAAGCCATGCTAAAAACTATTTGAGGGCTTCTGAATGCAAATGGGATCTCTTGAGACAAAAAGCTACTGCTAGGAGTCAGCGTTGATTTCCAGATTTGTGCTGTACAGACCCTGAGGATTAAGTTAAGCGCTGAATTCCGGAGTCAGGAGAACAGCAGCATCCTGTGAGCGTGACATTTCTGCCTCTGTGGAGGGCTACAACTCACAGGGCTGGAAAAGGCAACTTACTCCTTTTTTTTTTTTAATGGAGCAAATATTATACATGAACTAAGATTATTTTTCATTCATTTTTGCACTTACTTCCTACCTTCCCTATTCCGTGCCCAGCACCTCTTCCCCCCTAAAAAGATGACTTTTGTTCCCTCTCCCTGCCGTCCTCATCCATGCAGCATTTCTGCAGACCTCTGCGTGAAGACAGCACTAGCTGCAAGTGGATCGGTGCAACAGGGAATCTGCCAGGTACCTGCTCACCATCGGTGTCTCTTTCAATCTTTCTCTGCCAATAAAGGATTTTAGGGGATTGCAGGAGGTTTACTTTCTGTGCAGGAGGCTAAGAGCTGCACCGTGTAACTATAGCGACAACTACCACGAAAGCTCTCGATTTCTATTGACACGCCTCGCAACGCCCCGCCAAAAAATTTATACAATTAGAGAAACGGAAAATTAAACATCCCAAAGGCCAAAGGAAAATATTGTGGTGGTGATCTGCATCTCCATGCATTGCTTAAATACTTCCTCGTGGTAATTTGCTTGCTTCTTTTACTGTATAGTGGTAACACTGAAATAGCATTTTAAAATTCACAGTTTCAACAGTGATTTAAGCCTCCACAACGCCAAAACAGAAGATACACTTGCAATCAGCTCAGAAAACACTGTAGCACATTGCTGTATTTGACAAAGATTCATCACTGGGAAACTGACACCACATAAATGGAGAGAAGAATAAGGTGCACACAGTTTTTCATAGAGAGTAACAAACATTTGCATAGGGATATACTGAATTATTCATCTCTTACAGACAAGACAAAAGACACATCTTTCTAAAAGGTATTTCTCTATCCAAAGGATATGCATTTTAAAGGATTTTCCTGTGCTCACAGCAGCTGAGAACTGTGTGAAATGCTTTGTCCCAGTCTTAAGAGTTCTGTGACTTGATAGACAAGTTTGACATTCCAAATCCAACAGAATGGTTTCGAGCTCACAGCAAAATATGAATATGCTACAGTCTGAATTTGCCTCAAATATCCTGGAAAGTTACCAAATCGCTTACGTCGAGCTTGAAAATGCCACCTCTAAATGTGCTTCCAAGGCCAGGATCCACAGTGCTGGAAAATTGATCCTTGCTAATGGCCACCATTTATAACCTTAACCTTTACTACATTGCTTCAGTTCTCTCCAACAGCTTAAACAGTATGAATCAAAAACACTTCCAAAGATTTTAACAATTACCACCAGACCGAGAACAAGACCTGCAAAATCCTTGACCTTATTGACAAAGTGGATTTGCATTGGTTACAGGAATTGCCAGTTTTGTAGTCAAGGAATGGGACCAAAACACTTTACCCCAGCTGCTGTGGGGTTCTCATGTCCTGCTCTGCTGCTGTGATTTATTTCTCTAAAGAAGCACAGTGATCGCAACGACTTTTCTTACTTTAATCATCATTCAAACCAAAAATATTTAATAGCAAGGTTTAGGGAAAATACTGAGCTGTTAATACAGCTCTACTGAATCTAATACTTTTGCAGTACACAATGCAATCCAGGCAGCCTGGAAAGGATGAAAATGATGTGTTGCTATGGAAACAGAAGGCACATGTTTAGGTTGCTCATCCCCGAAGAGCTGCCCCACCAATATCTTTAAAGTCTGCTAATAAAATTTTAATCAATTATTAGAATAAAGGGAATTTCATCTCCTGTTGGACACCAGAACCTTGGTTTACATACTGTCAAGCTCTTTTAATGTTCCCTGCATCCAACTATGCCCTACAACATTAAGAATGAATTTATGCAAAAACAGAATGTCAACACGCACTTTTCTAGTTCAGCTACTTAAAATTATTATTCCACACAGCAATAGATACCAGCTTCCCAAATTAAATCTTGTGCATGTAAGAAGGTGCTTTTTAATTTTATTAATTGATATGCCCTATCTCCCCCTTTAAAAAAACCAACCATACCAACTCAGTAAAACAAGTCTTTGGTTATTACTGGCTTAAGACCATTGACTAAGGATATGCCCATCGAGAATGTGACAATTACCCCAGTGCCAGTGTTGTCACTCAACAGACACCCTAAACATCTGCTGTTTCCTAGAAATTATAGCTTCCATCTAACCATGACATACCTGCAGACAGATCTTTCAAATCACTAGGGCTTACGAAGTAAAAATGCATTTCCAGACAGCCAAACAGAAAACAGGCCAAGTTATTTGCTGGCAAAACTCCATTTATTTCACTATTATCATAGCAAAGCATCTGGCCCCAAACATGCAGACACTAATTATCTGTATAGTTAACTATGTCACTACCCTTATTTTTTATTACACTGGGAAATCAGTAAGCAAGACTTGGTTAATGCTACTACTAACCTATTAAATCATTTTTTATAAATAACTAAGTACAACGTTAAGACTACCAGTACGGTAATAAACAGTTAACAGTTATTCTTGATCACAAAACAGAAAAGCAAAGCTGAAAAGACAAGAAATCCATACTGTGAACAAACAGGTGCGTTGTTTTGTTTGGTTTTTTTTTTTATGTAGTTGTGGTTTAACTCGGCAGGCGGTGAAATGCCGCACAGCCATTCCCTCACTGCCCCCCAGTGGGATGGGAAAGCACACTGGAAAAAGGCAAAACTCATGGGCTGAGATAAAGACAGCTTGACAGGGCAAAAAAGGAGGAAATAATAATAATAATTATAGAAGAATACACAAAAGCAAGTGATGCACAGTGCAAGTTCTCACCACCCCCCAACAATGCCCAGCCAGTCCCCTAAGAAGCAGCAGCAGCTCCCCTCCAAAGTTTCTGCTCAGAACAATGCCTTATGGTATGGAATATCCTTGTGGCCAGTTTGGGTTGGCTGTCCTGGCCCTGTCCCCTCCCAGCTCCTTGTGCCTCCTCTCCCAGCCTACTCAAAGCAACTAAATCATCAGTGTGTTATCAAAGTTTTTCTCATCTGAAATCCAAAACACAGCACTTCACTAGCTACTAGAAGAAAATTCACTATCTCAGCTGAAACCACGACGAGAGTCATACATTATAAATTATTATCGTAAAATTTTAATTAATTTCCATTCATGTATACAATATTCCTGGTAGAAGGACTTCAGTGGTCCATTCAGACAAGTCATTCTGGAAGAAAACCAACTCTCAGACCTACCAACCATAAATCTTTACTGTACTGAGATCTTGAATCAGAATATTAGAAGTGTCAATGTCAGAAGAGATATGAGTGACAGCAGGAACAATATGTCCTTTAAAGAGGCCAGACTTATCTGGTTTCAGCTACAGAGATATTGAGTGGGGGTGATTTTCCACACTCTGCTCCCAGAACACACCAGCACTTTCAAGAATATGGCTGTCTCTCTATCGACTGTTATATTTGGGATTGAAGTTTTCTAAAAAAACCCTGACACTCATCTCCTGATCAACAGTGCAAGATTTTTAAGGTGTTGGTTATTTTTAAACTAAACTTGAAATACACTGATTTCCTCCAACAACACTCCCATTTCCTTTTCCTGGCTTTGTAATTAACATGAAGACATAATAACTGCAGGCACAGCCCTCCCCCAAACCAGGATCCCACTGTGTAAGCATTACGCAGTAGCTATATTTTTTCTTTCCCTAAGGTATCCACTGTGATATTTTAAAAGATTTATTTGCTTACAGCTAAACAGATGATATTTACTCACATTACAAAACTCCTGTCATACAACTCCAGCATTATTTAACCACCTTCTCTTAGGAGACAACCAAGGACAGCAGGTCAGGACAGTCACACGCTGTCTGGACAGGCTCGCACAAAGTACACGCACACCATCCCCTCTGCAGCCACACAAAAATAACCTGGACAAAATCATTATCCAGTTCTCATCAGCAGCATAATAGACAACCAAATTTCTGAGTATTTTGCTAAATAAGTATGTTCATTTACCCCTTCAGCAATAAAAATCAGGACCTCAGCAGTACAGCAGTTCCCCTTGGCTCAGAAGGTCAATATGACAGTGCTTCATTCCTGTTACTTTTTAAGGGTTTAGCTGCTGCCTGGGCATCTCCACTGGCTAACAAACTATTTCCAAATGTCCTTCCACCCAGGCATCTGTCTCTCCAAAATTTTGGAGACAAACAGCTTACGGGAAAGTGAGAATGACATAGTAACATTTGGAGTACAGTGCCCCCAGCCTCCCCTCCTCATGAAGGTTCCTTTTCGTTGTGACACTTTAGCTAATTCATATCACTTTTATCGCCTAAAAACCAGTGCAGCCTCACTACTCTTCTTTTTTCCATGTCTGTATTTTAAATTCAACTTATTGTTCAGAACTTTCATGGATCCCAAGCAAGAACAGCTCCAGGACATGGAATAATTTAGTCTGGACCTCTGGAGATCATCTGCTTAACCTCTCTGCTTGAGTGTCTACTACTACAACTACTCCCATGCCTTGATATTTCTGCACTACTATCTTGCACTTTGCACCAGACACAGTACCCAGAGAGACTGCTGGATGCAACTGGGCACTCTGAGCTTAAAGTTTACTCATCTCAACCAAATTTCCCATTTTTACAAACCTGTGAGATCTTGCTTTCCCTCCACTCGCACTCCTCTCCAGACAACAATCCTCATTCTTTGATGAGAAACTCAGTGTCACTCGGCAAAAAATCCTATACACTAGCCAGCTCCAAAATAGTGTAATTTTCAAAAAGGCTTGGATTTTCAGCTCTTTTTTTCTTTACTTTAAAAAGCACACATAAAGCTACTTTCTGCAGATGGAGTAAAACGTACCATGTGAATTAGACAGATTTGCTTTCTCATTGGACACTGAAGGGTTGCTATGATTCAGACATTATGCTTTAATATTTAAACTTCCACAAGCTGCAGATATGCTGATATAAGAACAAACGTCAGAAAGCTGACGTTTCTGAGCTCCATCTCAGAAAAAGGTCGGCAACACACTCTGAAATCAGGTTCTGTTTCTGTCTACTGGAATTTGACAGATTTCAGTCACTTGAGTAAGAAAAGACTGCCAAAGAGGAATCCAACACTACGGTGCAGCTTTCAAACACTCATGAGGAGACACTTCATTGTCATTCCCTTTGTCCTTACTGGGATATGTAAGAAATAGAAAATTGCTTTATTTGTATACATTGGACCCCTCGGTCCTCATTTTTATTTCCAAAGTCCTCTTCTAACACAGATCTACATTCATTTACTGCTTGGATTTTGCAACAGTACTGTACTACTTGATCCCACACAGGAAATCTGCTCTGCGGTGTTATCTTTGCCTTCTCTAAAATTTGGCAGACCTGTCAAACTAGGAGATTTCACAAACTCCCTATAGCTCAGGGCATCAGAGACACGAGGCATCAATGTGTTTGGGTTTGGTTTGATTTGGGGATGGTTATTTTCCCTTTTTTTTCTTGATGATAGGACCCTTTTTGCTGATTCCAGCCTTAAATACTGCATCCTGAGCAGCGCGACATCTGGGGAAAACAAGATCTACAGTGTCAGCCACTTACATGTGTTCTCACGTAGCCACCATCTGTTTGGTAGTCCCAGAAGTCAGCAGCTCGTATCACAAAAAGCACTGTCATATTAAACAGCCTGCTGACACAGAGACCACGGAGTGAGGGACTGAACCTTGCTGGCTGCTGAGCCATCAGGCTGTGGCCTCAAAATGTACCAGCACAGAACTTCTAAATTACAGTCTGTCAAGGTCTTTTCCTCCTCTTCCTTCTCCCAGCTACAGGCTTCTGACGACGAAACTGCAGCTCACACTGTAGAAGTTTTCTAAATAATTGCAATTTTACAAACTTGCAAGTGCCCAGATATCCCTTACTGCATGCGTTTGCAAAGTTACATTAAGAGGATGAAAAAAACCCACTGAAACAAACGTTACAGTCCTTGTCAAAATAACCCGTTTTTCCCTTATTCAGTGAAGTGCCTAATGGTCAAGTGAGTTAAACAGGACCAGGGAACCATTTTGAAAGGCTGAATGGATTGTATCCTGGGCTCCTACAGAGGAACAGCCCAAAACCTGCCATATGGTAGGATGCAGTTTGCTTTCCACAGCTTAACTGGCCTAAGCACATGTGAGTGGGGAAGCTCTGGCCTTGGAATCATATCCATTTCCAAGGTCTTAAACGACACACTGAGCTTTTTGTGATCATACTGCTAAAGCTCTGATATTGAGAGGAAAAAAATCTTCACACCCAACCTATCGCTACATGATCATAACGTGTAGTCCTAGTGAAGGACTTGGGACTGACCTGGAAAACACAGTAAGAAAAAAGGAACATGCTCAATAGGGATAACCTGCTCGCTCCTACGTGTATATATATATATATACACACACATATACAAAACAGGCAAGTATCGGTTTAAGCCAAAATATGTGCATATCAAACCACTACTCCTTGGTGTAACACCTTACTTGCCTTAAAAGAAACCAAAAATTCTTCACATCTGTGTTATTTGTGAGATTTTAGGCATCTTTAGGCATTTAATCTTATTGCGTCAATCTGTTTCCCAGGAACAAGAGATCCTGACAACCTCCAGCTTCATGCTTGGGTTGATCTTGCCAGCAGAGATGATGATGATGTAGCATTTGCATTCCATAATTCCCTTCAGCAGATAAGTAGATTTCTGTTTTTACAGAAATACACCAATTATTTTTATGCTATGTACACATATGCGTTATTTTTTTTTAAAGGCTGGTTCTGAAACACTTAAATCTGCTTATAAACAGAATGAAATTTTTTCTAGGCATGCAGTTCCTTTTCTAGCAACAACTATTTGAAAGCTGAATTGTGAAGTCTCCTTCTTCCCTTCTCCCTTTCCAGCCTCATAAAAAGACTATGGGTAGAAGGAGGACTCTGCTCACAGAGGTACCACTGAATGTACTTGTTTCAGTAACAAGAAGCTTGTTTCCCAAAAAAAGTAGCCCAGCAACAGAAGTGTCGGCATGGAGACACAAGCAGAGAATCCTGGAAAAGCCTCTGAGATTGTTCTGCCAAGTTACACACTTTGATCCCTGAGCTCTCAGCTCCCAGGATGACCATGGCAGCAAACACTTCAAGCAGTCCCAATCTATTCTGACCTAAAGGTCATATCAGAACAGTACTAACAGTATTTCTCTTCTGGTAGTACCAAAAGGGCCCCTGATGGGAACCCCAGACACTGTCTTGCCCTATGTTCTAAATACCCTGTTATTCAGTACATTGAATAACAGTGGCAAAGCTGATAATTAGTGATCGAGAATCCGCTTCCTTGTTAGTACAGCAAGAAAGCCACTGCACTTCCCACTGACACAAGGGCTGGGTTTGCCGAGGGGCTCAGGCCAGGTGGAGCCCACCAGAGGAACTGGGTCATGTCTCTCCAGAAGGCAGCCCTTCGACACAAGAGCTGTCACTGCCTGGAGCACTGGCCTGCCCTCCACACATTGCTGCACTCCCCTAAGGTAAATCCAGCCTTGCTCTTGAACCGCTTTCTGGGCTACACAAAGAAACTCCATGAGAGACCACCAGACCCAAAGGAGATGAAGCCACCCAGACAACCATGGTCCCTGCAGGATTAGGGGCAGAGCAGCAACACACTCAGACCTCCCTGGCTGGAGAGACACACACAGGACTGGCTGTGAGCAAGAAGCAGTTTAACAATGTAGTATTAGCTCAGAGCAACAGCAGGAGATGAGCAGCCTTCCTTCACACCGCAGGGGATCAGAGATAATTCAGAAAATGGAGACAGATTCAATTTAATACAGCAAATTAAAGGGAAACTAAGAGAAAAAAAATGGGTCAATTTGGTATGCACATGGCGTTCTCATTGACAAACCAAGTAGACAACAAGATTTTTACAGAGGTCTCCAGAAAAGAGCAGCACCCAGAAGCTCAGCAGATGGCCTTGAAAAAACGGCCTGTTCACTTCAGAGTCCCAGTGGGAGCTGCGCCCTTTCAAAATAACTGGAACAGTCTCTAGATATCAAGCAACCACCAGCAAAGGAGGTGAATTTGCTTTCACAGCATTTCCTCTGGTTCATTCCAAGTTTTCCTGCTCATTTGTGTATTTCCAATTAAAATACCATTCTTATTTTCCTAACTGGTTCCCCAGTTAGCAGCAGGGGAGGAAAAGCATTAAAACAACAGCTCTCAGTAATACAGCCTCAGAAATGCATCAGAATGTGCAGCTCCCGTGCTCTGACATAGCAGTGCTGAACAAGCTGCTGCTTCCCTGAGCTCCAAGGACAGGGGGTACATCGGGCTGTACATTTGTATTCCCTGCCACCACCTCGGCCTGGCCTTTCTCCTCGCTCCCCCGAGCACAGACATCACCTCATCATGGGGGAGATGACCTGTGAGCAAACTGCACTGCAGCCTGCACTGCCTGGGCACGGAGCCCAAGGTGAAGGAAACAACACGGAGCAAAGCTACACCAATGCCAGACATGTTCAGCTCTTGACATGCCTGGCTGTCGAGACACACTGCAGCTCTAAGGAGTCAGCAGCAGATGTGTAATGCTGCTGCAAGCTCCAGGAACACCCTTTGACTCTGCCGTGTGTGTAGAGCCTGAGTTAAGGCTCATTTTTACTCCCCCCCACCCCACCCAAAAAAAAAAAAAAAAAAATTAAGGAAGAGGAACAGATGTATTGGTAGAAAAGTATTTTCCTGTGCCTACAGAAAATCTGGTATCTTCCACTGACCACAAATACAGAAAAGAAAGTATCTGGGAGAGGGAAGATAAGTCTTTACTAACAGTCGAATTTTCATCTGGAAGTGAAGGGAGCACTCGTTGAGGGGAAAAAAGGCAGAGGAGAAAAAAATCAGAGATGGTGAAAGCACATTCATAAAGGGCACGAGGAAAAGGGGGGAGGAAATCAAATCACAAGAACAGACAGGATCAAACGGCAGCATACCAGTAACAGCAGTATTTCCTTGGGAAGAAAAGCTGCAGGATGAAGAGGCAGCACAGAACCATGCTGTGAGGAGTGCTGCTCTCCTCACCCACTGCATAGGGAGAGTTGTTCTTTCTCCATAGCAACAAGATACTTAAAAGCCAATCTGGAGACTGAAGACCGGCTCAAAAACAAAACACAACATATATCAATTTATTATCTCTATTTTAAGCCTCAGCTGGGAAGTACACAGGATAGCATTTGTTTAGCCTGAGGAAGCATCTGCATGGAAAGCTCTCTCTTCCCTTTATGCCTCCCTGCCTCAGAAGCAGCCCTCAGTGTGAAGCAAACTGTGGCACCATACACAGTCCCCTGCTCTTAGCTAATGCCAAAGACATCAGGCACAAACACAGCCCGAGGTGCTCGTAGCTGAAGCCCATCCACCACTGCCCTTTGCAGGGACTGCAGGCAGGCATCCATACCTCCAAACTCTCCTCAGAGGACTCCAGAAATGAGGAGAAAGGACGAGGAGTTGCAGAAAAACGAACAAACAAAAGCCCCACTAGAGCAAAAAACCCCTATAAATATAATAGACAAGCAAAACTTCCTGACTTGCTGTTTAGTAGTTACTGGCTTGTCACTGATTGCAAGGGCTCAGGACATGCTCTTATCTTGTCCTTGAAGCCTGCGTAGACCTGCTTGGAATCAGCTCTGCTCCGGCACCTGAATGATTTCAATAAAGCCATTGTGCTGACTGCACTGGCAGGGCTCTGGTAACATTACAGACCTCGCCTCGGCCTCAAAGTCACCGACGGAGCCTGCACAGCCCACATCGGAATGCACCAGGCTTAGCAAAGAAGCCCACCAAGTTTCAGGTGAATGGACCATGCTGAAAAAGCTGTAGAGCAGCTAAGCTTTCAGTCCTGGCCCTGCTTTAGCTCTGCTGCTGGGCTGAGCTTCCCCTCTCCTTTCCTCTGAAGAACGAGCACACAACAGCAGCACCATGGCTACCCAGACCAGCCAGACACTGCTCAGAGCAGCACTCTGCTCAGCCAGGAGCAGTTCACTTTTGTATCTTCTAAAGTTTCCTTCGCTGCAAAACTTTACTGTTTGAAGGACCGTAGAACATTCATAAGGAAAGAAAAGCCTGGTTTAAGATTATCCAAAGACGTGCTTCCAGTGTCTGCCATGAAAGCCATCATTTGAATTTCATATTAGTATTAAACATAGTTCTAGTTTAGATTCACCCATGAGTCATAAGTTTAAAAAAAAAAAAAAAAGCACTGTACTCAGCAACTTTGCCTTGGCTCAGCACTATTATCTTACAGACTTCATCTGTACATCTGCTAAATCAAGAACTCCAGAAAAAAATCCAATCCACATACACTAAACATCCATCTGTCTAACCATTTCTCCTACAGCTAATCTATATTTTGGATCTAAAATACAGAAACTTCCAATCAGCCAATCCTTAACCATTATATTTATTATGGGTCTCAATTTTTCATTTCCTAGCGCAACATTTTATTCAAGAATAAAATATTAATTTTCAAGCCACCGTGTCAATTTAGTGTTACTTTTGGAAAAAAATTATTTTACTATAAAATATCTCTAAAAGAGCACGGGAAGGATAAGAGTAATATTCATCTGCATAGATTATGAAGTAGAAGGAAAAGGATGAATCAGCTTGTCCTCATAAAAACACATTTGCTAACCAAAGTCTGTTTCCTACACATTAGTTACAAGTGCAGAAATATTTCTTTTAATAAGTTGTTTCAAAGGTTGCCAGGAGCAAATCTCTGCGGAATGCATACCAAGTTGTTCTGGTTTTTTCCTACGTAGGTTACCTCACTGAACTCAAAACTGAGGTATCCAAAGAGCTTTTTAGGAGCTTAGGGAGCAACACAGCTAAAATATATGAAATATATGGTGCTTTTTCTTTTTTTTTCCCCCTACAACCGGAGTGGAAAATAACAATATTTATGAGTCTTAAGCTCTGAGCTTACAGCAGCTCCAGAAAAGCACTGCTTTCCATGCAGCCAAGTTTTCCCCCAGCTATGGCTTCAGCCTCAGCCAGCCCCACGTCTCTCCCACCAGCAAGCCAGGCTGGGGTGGCACTGTGACCAGACATGGCATTCTGCAGTGTGCCCTCTCAGAGCTGATGCTACTCCTGCATGAATTTCCAGCACAGAACAAAAAAATCACAAGGCACAGGCTGTAAATCACAAGGGCTTACTTGTTCCATCTTAGGAAATTAATTATCCTGATGATGTTATCTTAATTAAATGGTAGCTAATCTAAGTTTATATTTAAGCCTGAAATGTGAATATATTTTAAAAACTCTTGATGATAGCAAATCTGAAGAGACAGAGGAAGGAAAGGAAAAATACCAGAGAAAGTGGGGTTGGTTGAACTGGGCAAGCAACCGTATTTCTAAATACAGTCAGTTGTAGGAGGGTTTCCTCCTTTAGGGTTTTCTAGGTGAATCACATTTTTAGGGGGAAAATGTGAGGGTCCCCAAGCAAAAGGTGAAAGAAGGTACACAAAATATAAATTATAAAATTGAGAGTCTGAGAAAAAAAAACCTCAGTATCTGAAGTCAGAGGTTAGCAGAGACTCTTTGAAGAGTCCTGCTGTGTGAATAGTTATTTACACTTTTCTAGCTCACTGAAAATAGTGGCAGTCTTGTAAAAAATCTACAGCCATCTAGCAAGGTGCCACGCACAGGAGCCAGCAGCTGCTTGAGAGAGATTATGGGCAATGATAACCTTTACAAAGAAAGAAGAAAAAAAATGGCTAGACACTTAAGAAACTGTTCCTTTTTCTTCAAGGACAAGGGAAATTTAACATGGCCAGCAGATAAAAAGTGAAAACGAGGAATTATAGCTGTAACTGAACAGAAAGGAGACTGCTAAAGGCTGATACCAACATCTCAGCATCTGAACAGCATCCTAATCCCTCAATTCATACTCGTCCATCATCATTCCCATTTGTTTCCTACCCAAATCCCCTCAAATTGAGAGATCTTTTGTCCTTTATATCTGAAGGATTTAGCTAAAGCAATTAACCTCAAATATTACCATAAGGAAAGGTAAAACACAACCATCTTCCCCTTCTCCAGGCTGATTTCTCCCTGAACAGGTACATTTTGCAACCAACAGGCTCAACTTTCTTTAGACTCTTACAGGCAGATGGGCTGTTCACAATCTGCTTTCCTTCTGAGCAGAGCTGGAAGACCCCACACCCTCACACACCTATCAGTAATCTGCACTGAGTTTTACAAGGACACATCCTGCATCACTCAAAATCGAATTCCAGCCTTCCAATCAGAGAAGCAAATGCACCTATAACCTTTGCAAGCAATTAAATGTACTGCCCTTGCTAACTCTGGTGATTTCTCCAATACTTGAATCTCAAGAAATTAGTAATTACTTCTGCTGGCCTTTGTTCTGCCATGAGGTTGAGACATTGAGTTTCGCTTTGAGTGTGTGACAGAATCAGTTATCAAAAAAGAAGGAGAACCTCTTTTAAAGAGCAATTCAGTAAAAACAATTGTGCTTCTGCTTTTCCTTTTTGGCAGTACAGAAAAACCTTTACAAAACTAAGATCTGGCTTCTGTGACCTCCACACTCACTGATCCTTTTGTCAATCTTGTCTGCAAGCTTCCTTATTCCCTTTTTAGACAGGTCTTTGGATATTAGGGAGTTTGCCTTTGGATATTAGGGAACTTAAGGAAAGTATTTCCTTATATACAACGTTGATATCCAAGTGGAAAATTTGATCCTTGAATCTAGACCAAAAAATAATTCTACAATGCTCTGGAACACCTTACTGACTCACATCACCATAATGAAGCCCACAGATGGGACAAGATAACAAGGGACGTATTTTTGCTTTGGTACAAACTGTTTTAAATCTGAGTAAGGAAAAGTTAGACTGTATACTGAAGTACCCAAAGTACACTTGACTTTTATACAAGTACTGGAACTGAAGATGGCACCTAAGGGTTTGCAAAAACGAGTATCATTCCAAAATGAAAAACAGAGAAGGGGGATTCAAAATCGTGTTATCCTTTTATGGGCCAAGTATAATTCTTTAGTTTTAAATTACATTAGTCCATGAAACTAAGTAAAGAAGAAAAGCTGTTGTCCTCCAGGTGCATCATACCAGTATGGCAAGCCACATTGGGAGTGCAAACATGAAATTTATAAAACAGAAGAACAAATCTCTTAATCTGCACTAGTCTCATTGAAAACAAAAATACCATAACTAAACATGGGAAGGAGAATTAAGAATGCAGGATGCTACAAACGCTTAATAAATTAAATAAATTAACAAATAAGTCCATCTCTATGAGGAAGTGTGATGGAGAGAGATGATTGTGTTGACCCATGTGTATGCATGAAAGGCAGTACACAAACAAATGCCTGATTTGAGTTCAGGATCAGATGCAGCCAGAGTTAAATGAGAATTTAAAAGAGTAGTAAGTTATCCGTGGTGAGACTCAGTAAAGGATTACAGCTTCAGGACGGGCCACTCCTGCCCTCTGAAATAAGGTATCTTCATTGCCTATCCCTAACTCTTAGAACCAAAACCTGAGGGATTCATGGACCTATTTGTAACTTCTGGGAAAAATGACCTGATGAAAGAATAAAGAAAGCCAAGTGCAGCTTGTAAACAGGGAGGTCCTTGCAATGTTAGTATTATTACATTTTGTTTTGCAATGTTAGTGTTATTACATTTTGTTTTCTTGTTCTTCTCATCCAGTCAAAGACATTATCTCCAATTAAGGAGACCTGTTTGGTTTTGGGGATACAGCAACATGCAGTCATCTAATTACTTGAGATCTGTAAAAATCTCAGAGGTTCCTCTAGAAGCTTGCACTGGGCTCTTGGACCATTAATTTGCTGCATGAACACAGCTGAAACTGTATAAGAAAGGGCAGCACAAGAGAGAAAAGGCGAGTCGCAATCCAACAGTGATGATCAATACACTGTGGCTACCACCCTCCCAAGAGGGAGATGCATGGAAGAGTCCAGGAAATGCTGCTAAGTCTCAGACACAGCTAAAACATTTAGGTTCACATAAAGAAAATAAGTGGCAAGACTGAGTGCAATTACAGAGCAGAAATTCACTGTTAATGCCCTGCAAACATTAACAAGGGATATTTCATTATTATCATTGTGCGCCGTCTCTCGGATGTTGAGCTCTTGTCAATTCAAGGACATATTGCTTATTCCAGCTGACTTGGAAGCAATTCTATCTCCCCCTCCTTTCCCGTCTAAACACTTGCAGGATAGAGTGAAAGGCAACACTCAATTAAATCTTCATCATTTTTGTCGACAGGGATCTTGATGAAAATTGCACAGGACCCATAACATAGGCATTTGAAAGCGTGCTGCAGTTCCAGTTTAAAAACTAAAAGCATGGGAGAGGACAAAGCTGCAACTGCTACACATTGAAACACAATAATGAATATCTAAAGTCCAAAATGAGCATAGAGTGAATGGGCTTCCACACCAGGGACACACCATTGCTCGACCTACTTAAAGTTCACAAATAAATTTCTTACAGACTTCAAGCCTGTCTGTAGAGATGCAGAGACGCCCACAAGTGGTCACCACAAGCAGACAGTTTAATAGTGTAATTTCATTTTTCATGGTGTATTTTGTTCCTGCCACCCTACAGTTTTAACAAGTAAAAATCTAAGGTCATTTTAGGTAACAGTCTGGGTTCCTCCTTGTTCTTCCTCTCTTTGGTCCCCTTATCCCTCTGCCTAAGCTCCCATGATGAAGCAAGCTCTGCCTAGAGCTTTGAGAACACAAGATCAGAGCTGTCATCATTCTGGGCTCACCACTGAGCACCACTGGCTGCAATCCAGCCCTCCTGGAGCAGGCAGCATGTGGCTTGTTGTGTTCCTACCTGCCTATGAAGAGCAAGATCCCTGAGTCTGCAGTTTTCCAGGAGAGAAATCGACTAACAGCAGCACTAAACTATCAAAACACACAGCTTTGCCCAGGAACTTCAACACAGGAAAAGAAAAGGGAGCAGGAATAGGAGTCTTTTCAAAAACATATCATTTACAGCATAGAGCAGGGGATTTTGAAGATTTTTTTTTTTCTTTAGTTTTAAAATGGTTAACAACTTGTTTTGGAGTGTAAGAAGACAGATCATGGCAGAAATGCCAATTAACAAAAAAAATCAAACAAAACATGGTAAATCTGAGTTACCTCCCACAACACAATTAAATACCCCTCCATGCACAGGAATTGAAGTCAAGCCCAGTCTCTCTCCTTTTTTCACACAGGATTAGGTGATAAGTTACCCAGAAACAATCCCAAAGAGCTCCAAAACTATTCCTTATATGGCAGATATTTTTGAAGGCTCCATTCTGTCACTGATTTTGGCAGTTGTGAAGATAAGCTGTCCCATTTTTCCATATCATTTTACCTTACAGTACTCTGACTTTGAGGGGGTGCAGCTCTCCTAACATCATAACAAACCTTGGAAGTTAAGGCATTATGCCAAGGTCTACATCTTTACCATTTCTACAGATTTCCCAGGACAATGATATTAAGAAAAGGAGCCTCATAAGCAGTCCAAAATTACAGACATCTTCCAACTGAATAAATATTAAAAGAACTGACATGAGAAGTTAGTCAACAAGAGGGAACTGTATGTAGTGACATGCTGCAGCTGCAGTGAAGAGGAGGAAGCAACTGAACTTCTGCTATCCTTGGTGCTGACTCACCACATTCTGGCTGCAGGATGTGACATCCCTAAAGATGCTCAAGTTTCTAGAGATGTCCCTAATGCAGTCAAGTGTCTCACTGCACAAATACATCACCTAGAACTGAGACAAAAATCTGAGTTCTCCAGTCCTTAAGAATGTGGCTGATATCCTGCAGGGTGTCAAAACTGCTATTTGGAGAAGAGTGGAAAATAACAGACGTTAAACAGGGCTTTTTGTTGTTAAGGGCCAATTCTGATTGTATCGAGACTGACCCACAGATTATGACTAATTTGTTCAACTTCCTCATCTTCTGTCTTCCCGGGACTGAAAGCCATGTTTGTCTTGCTAATATCCTTCCCCTTCACCCCAAATCTGGAATGAAACACTTCTGAGCAGACAAAGAGCCAGAGGCCTGGGTAACCTGGCAGCAGCTGGGAACAGGAGGGACACGTACCCCTTGCTGCTATGTTCCAGCTTTGCTCCAAGCCAGGGGCATCAAGGAGTGACAGGGACCTTGTTTTGCAAGGAAGGGCTCAGCTCAGGTTATACAGAGGCAATACAGTCAGGAACAGCAGAGGATTCATTTATAATGAAACCAAATGAATACTAAGGAAAAAAACCCCACAACACCATATCCTAGACCTCAGGAACCTGAGCTTTGTGTGTACACACATCTGTATGTGTAAGTTATATGCACACAAAGAGATATATTCACAAAAAGGCTAAATATGTTCCCAACAAGAAGATTTGACATTTCCAGCCTTAATCCTGTCACCCAGAACAAACCAATTTGCACGATCTTCAAGGCCAGCTGCTGGCTTCATCTGCTGAAACTGACTTTGCACACACATGTATTTGCTGGGAGGACAATACTGTTTTGACTCAAATTTACCCTGATTAGCCCTATGCCAGTTAGAATCATGGCTGTGTTTGTTCAAATTAGTACTAATCCTAAATTATGGAGAGAAGGTCACTTTACAGACCCTGGAGCAGGAGGAAGCTCTGGACAAAAATAGGACACCACTGTCACGGTATTTGTCAGGCAGTTTCAGATCACTTTCATCCTTAATGTCTCCGCTATATTTTTCTATCTAAGTACATGACTACCAAGGTAAAGTTTATTTAATCCACCTGAAAAAAAGTTATAAATACTACTAATCATCAGATGACTTTAGAAGCAAAGCTATATACAAATCTCACCCTTTCCACTACAGCGTTTATTCTTTTGCATAATAAACTATCCACAGACATCATATATACAGCAATAATCATATTTCACTAGAGAGCTCTCTCTACAGTCAGTCTCCACAGAGTGATTGACAGAGAAGCATGGGCTATTATTCCCATTTTGGAGAGCAGGTGTAAAGTAGAGTTTGACATTACAGATATGTATCAGTGTTGTAAAAGTAGAGAAAAAATAAACTATGTAAGAGATCAAGAATTACAGCTCACTGGTATTGAATGGGACCAAGCCAGATAGCAGGAAAAATGCTTCCTCTACACAGGCTCCTGCTCATCACGTGCATGTGTTTACAGAAGGGTAAGAGTTACCTCATTCACCTTCTTTCCTCATAAGACCATTTTTTTGGTATTACACAGTCAGAGATAATTCTCACAGAAAACACATGAAGCAATATTGGGAGTGTCAGAGCCTACAGGCAAGAACAGATTTGTCAAAATATCACAGTAGCCTTTTCTGCCACAAAGGCGGCTTGGGGATTCACACACCCCATCTGCTACACAATTACAGGATGAGGGGTCAGCTTTGAGCCAAAACTGAGGGGGAGAGACAGGATGACAAAGTCCTCACTCTGTAGCCTTTAACAGCTCTGCCTTCTACTAGCAGACAAAACCTGAAGGTGGGGGCTAAGAAAGAAAAGGAAGAACATGAGGATTCCCCTATACACTCTTTTTTCTTTTTTCTTCCCTTCACTTTAAGGAGAATACTTGAGAATAAAATCAATTCCTAATAGCTATATCCAACCCCACTGCTCTAATGGACCCAGGACCCATCCAGAGACTGATGCCCTCTGGCTGGAAGGGCCAGCAAGGCCACTGAGGTTCTGCTGAGCTGCCTTTCCAGGAGATGCACCATTCCTTGGAACAGCATCCTTAGCTGCCGACAGTGCAGGAAGCATTATATGCTTCCTGAGATGCTGCTTCTCCATGCAGCTAAAAGCCCTAAGATCCTTGAAGAGAGGATAGTTTGCAGACCATACTGTTTGCAAGCTGTGCAGGAAATGAGTCCTTCCTATTAAAAAAAACCAATGTCCAAACTACCAGCCAAGATGTTCAGGATCTCTCCCTAATTCGTCTTCTTGCATTTCTTCAACATTTCTTACAAATGTTACCTATCCTTACCTCCCACTGAGCTGCATACCCAGCAGAACTCTCATTCTACAAATGTACTCAAAATGGTGTTTGAATGCTGAGCACTTTATGTACATCTGAAATGTTTCAGAAACAAGGGTCTGCCTCATTCTTTACCATCTAATTAAAAAAGAGGCTTTCTAGTTCCGTACCACCGCTTTGAAAATTGTAATATGGAACGTGTTACTGCATGTTATTGAAGTAAGAGAAAATCTTTTGGTGTTCATGTAATGAGCAGAAAACCAAAGGTATTGCAGCCTAAGCGAATTTTTCAGCTGTTGGTAAAACCACGGTACGAAAAATATGATACAAAAAGGGAGGGCTGAGCCTCCCTAACATTTTCATATATTTAATTTTGGATGATAAGAACATCCTCAAGAAAAGCTCATTCAGTAATGAAATCTGAAATGAAAAATGACCACCCAGAAGTAAAAGTAGTCATACACAATTAATGAATTCATCCAGCTAGCCAATAAATCAAGCAGCAAACCAGACTCTCTTAATCATGCAGAGAAACATTTTTCAGTGCTTCCTATACTGTACTTTGCTCAAGGCCTACATTACCAATTGGTTGTTTCTTTAATTCTTAACCATTTACAACAGAATGTTATTTTAAATTTAAGTGTGATCCAAGAACACTGTGTCAGAACATATTATTCTTTCCAGGTTTCTAATCCTCAAAGAAATGAATATCAGAAAATTCACTTTATAGGTTGAAAAAGCCTGTGAAAAGCCTTCAGCAAGTTATCAGTGCATAGGTAACTATAACTTTCCAAAAAGGGCCCTAGCTCTTCCCTTTCTGGGTAAAACATTGTACAAACAGATATCAGACATGCAGAAAGTTATCACTGCCTGAAGCTTTTACACTTTCTTTCCATGAGGGACTCAAGAGGTTTACCCCTGGGATAAAGACAAAAATAACTTCTTGAAGTTTTGTCAAAGACATTTTGAAAATTTTCACTTACTATTCAATTTTCTGTGCAACAATGGACTAAATTAAACAGTAACTCTGGAAAAGCTCAAAGCAAGAGACTACTGAGAAAAGAAGGAGAAGTTTCACTGAAGCCTGAAATAAAACTTCTTTGCCTTTCAGTTGCACGTCTTTTTTCCCCAAAGGTCATCTACTAAATCCCAATAGTTTTCTCATCTCCCTCCAGTTTTCCCCAAAAGCACAGGAATCAGATCGTGCTTCTATCGAATTTTGCAAATGCATGCTCCAATGCAGGAGATACAGGTGCTCTTCACAGGAACCTATCGTCAAATTTACACAGAAGAGGCAAAGAGCCAAGACTGTTCTACTAACACCGGATTCCCTGCAAGCTCCAAACGATCACACTCAAAACTTTTGAAATCTAGGGTGCCATTGAAGGACAAAGCCCCCTGACAGTCCCTGGTGTTCCCACTTCTATCGCGCTCCTTCATGCTGAAATCACGTTTATTGGTTTGCTTTTTTTCCCTTTGGACACAACCTCGACACACCTGTGACCTAAACTAGTACCAACTGAGCACAAAGGCTGTGCTGATTCTCCAGGCTTTTTCCAACAGCAGGGTCTAGCTTGTGCCAATTTGTACTGCCAGCTTGGTACTGACAGGTCACACAAATTCCTCTCTCCCAGATTTCCACTTTCTCAAGGAGGGCAGTGAAGACAGCCTCAACAAGGTGATTCATCAGTAAAACCCTGCCTCCAATTAGAATTATTGCAGCTATGATTCCTGAGTGAGCTTATTAATCGAAGTCTCTGCACAGTAGAGACCTTTAATTTTATAGAAATCCTTTCAAGTCACCTCCAAATCTGGCAGTGAAAACAATTTTCCTCCTCCCAAATAGTTCTAACAATGGCCAAGACCTGCGCTGTGGGCAACAAAAGGCACGTGTACTCTCAGTTGTAACTGATACACCATTTCTCAACCAAATTTTCACAAGGTGCAAATTTCCACCTGCACACGCAGACTGCTGTCACCAAGTCTTCAGCCCAAACTCACCCAAAATTGATCAGAACTGCATGACAGCCCCTATAAATGTGGGCAGGAATACATATCCTAATTCAAACTTCTCCTGGGAGGATGGTGAGCAGCAGCGTAGAGCACTGTGCATGGCTGCTGCTAGCTCTGCTTGGCCCTGCAGAACAGCAGGGCAATAGGCAGGAGAGTAGGAAGAGTCCACTAAAGGACACAACACTACTTCTGCACAAAAAAAAAAAAAAAAAGCCCTAGCATCTTCAATCCATCTGGCCCTGTACCAGAACAGAAGGAATTAAAGTGATGAAATATGATGAAATAGAACTGGGGGGAGCGGGCAAGGACAGAAACCTCCAACAATGATAATTTTATTAAACACTGTGTTAAGCAACTCAGAAAGCTTGCTGCACCATTAGAGCCTGCCCTGTATATTCTGAATTTCTTAGCTTAGACACAGCAAAACACAAGTTGTAAGGGTCCTCTCAGGACACTTGACTTTGCTGGGAGGGCACAGTCTGCTGCCCTTTGCAGCTCACCTGTTTCTTACACAGGCTGCCTCCTTCAGGCAATACACCAAGGAGTGACAGGCAACACCAGAAACACTTCTTTGCAGGCATTGCTTTGGCCTGAGAAGAGTCAGAGCCTAAAGGAAGAACAGAGCTACATTTTGTACCTTTTAGCTAGCATATTAATTTTGCAGGTCCTGTCACACTACTAACAATGCTCAGAATCCATTGTTTATGCCACCCTGTGGGGCTGTGCTTCCTCTCTCTTCTGAAAATCCATCCCCTGTGGCCATACCACAGTGTGATATGTGATATAAGATAGTGTGATATAAGAAATAAGTCATAGGCATCCCAGGACACTCAGCCCCTACACAAAAGAGCTGAAAAATAAGCAAACATGGGAGAGATACGGGGACAAATTTATCTGTGACTTGACATAAAACTCATTCCTGCTGAGCTACTAGTGGGTAACACAGGCTGATTCCTGTGCCTCTATTTTCTTCATTGCTCAAATGTGTGTGCATGCATACAAAGCTAGAGGGAAAAAAGGCTGTTGAAGTATGAACTGGCTTTGGACATACCTAATGTGAAAATCCTGTGTTTTCCACCTCTGGATTACAATCACATTCTTCAAGTAAACTTTGGAGCTATTTGTTCTGGGAAGGCTTTGAGTTGAAAGAGGCCTGGGATTTTCAGAGTGATGACAAATGTCGCTTTTCACTCCTAGGTTTTTGGCCAGAAATATATTCAGAATACAGAAAGCAAGGATTTTCCTTTTGCTCAGCACACAGATCAAACCACATGGCTCCTCTTGCAGATCTCTAGGCCAAGGCCAGTCCAGAAACTACCCACAAAATCCTTACTGTTTAGTAAAAGATTAGATTCAAAGCTTAGAGATGATGAATATATAACCTTTCCCCTGAGGCCCTGATGGAGATCATGTATCATCATCCCCATTTTCAAATGAAAAAGGGGAGGGACACATGATAGAGGACATTTACCTCATGTCAAGCTAAAACACCAGTGACAGCACCAGGAGCAGGATCTGCTTCTCCCAAGGTTTTCCAAGTGTTGACTGGATAATCTGAATAGACACAGCACTGTCACAGAACCACTGGTGACTTTCCCACCAGACCTTTCACTGTCACACTGTCAGATGCTGCAGCTCATGTCTCCTCACCAGGCTCATGCCCCCACAACAAGCACAAAATAAGTGCTGGAGCAAGGCACTGTGAAACACTGCACACAAACAGACCTGTGATACCAAACATGATTTCTCAGGAGAGAAAGACAGCCATCTTCCCAGCTCAGTGTTTCTAGCACAAAGTGGTTTTTCATTCAGTCATGCCGAGAAAACACAAGGAAATACAGAAAAGCAAGAGTTTTCAAAAATCAATTAGCTTGTGAAAAAGTCTCCCTCTAAATGTGAAACCATCATTAAATGCTAGTAGCAAAAGGGTAGTCCCAGTTACCTTTTGAGTGCAAGTTCTCCAAGTTTTATGGTATTTAATGAACAGAGCACAGCACACCAGATACTGGACACGACAGTAATCTATAGGGTGGGTGAAGATGGGGATGGTGGACTGCAGTGTTCCAAACTCCTAGGAAGAAAAACTGAGTGTTTGTGGATTTCTCTCCTTGCATGCCTAATAAACGAGCTCCTGGCTGCGTGTGCTCTGCTCACCTGAGCTGACCCACAAGCGTGCAGTGACCAGGCTGTGAACTGCCACGGAACTCCAGCTCCCAGTGATGAGCAGGGTGGACGGGAACACCAAAGGATTAAGCTTATATTCAATGGTATTGTCAAGCTCTCTTTTGCAAATACAGGTTAACAAGGAAAAAAAACCCACAAAAACACTGACCTTTTCTTTAGAAAGAAAGGTGCAGGCCAGTGTACTCGTGGTAAAAGACGTCCCTTAGAAGCACATTCAACTGCACTGCTGGTGGAATAAGAACAAAAGCCCCCTCAAGTTTCTTAAGAACGTTCCTGAAAATAACTCCACTCTATTGATCTCACTGGAAGTCTTTTTGTATTTTTCCCATGTCTCTTGCTTGGTTATCTGAGGTGTGCAGTGCTTATTTGCAATACAGAAACAGACCTTCAGCGCAGAACAGTATAGAAGCTATAAAATTACTTACCAGTTTATTAAGTTGGTTTCTTTTTATATTAGAGGATGATTCATAACTAACTTACAATCTTAAAAAAGTGAAAAGGGTCAAGGGCAGTCTGCATTTACAATTTTTAAGCCAGTGATCAATGTTGAGCTTACTTTCCTTATAAATATGATATCAAAGTGAGATTATTCAAGGACTTTTAAGCACTTAAAAAACTCTGCTAGATGATATTTCATCATGGTCCTAACTAGACCATGAAAACTAAAAGCAGTTTGCTAGAAGGGATATAAAATAAGGGAAAGTTTAAGGACATCTCTCCCCCATGCCATACACCCATATCTGTGCTTCACAGTGCACCGCAGGGTAGAAATGGGAAAACAAGCACAAGCACCAGCACAGGCACGTAATTCACACAACATTAAGCAGCCCCAGGGGGAGAGATCTGCTTAGTTCCAAAGCAGGAGAACTAGGCATCCCAGTGCATCTCACCAGGACTCATTAGGGCTCATTAACTCCTGGAGATAGCTCCAGCAACAGCCTGAGCATCCTACAACTGTACTTCTCACACAGTGGGACACACGGATACCGATGCAGCTATAGCCAGGAGAGAAGATCACTTGCTTCCTGCTGAGCATTCTTTTTCCAGGGTAAAGAAAAAAAGCTGCAGGGCCAAAGTTGCTGGTTTTCTGCTGTTTATATGGCATGAAGACACACTACTCCATGACTAGAGCTCCTAGGGACTTTGCCACACTGGTAATTAACAGCAGGATTATAAAGGCACGAACTGGCAACAGGCATTTTCCAAGTTTGCTCTGAAACAGAATTTCAAGGAGACCAAAGAAGTGCAGAAATGCAAAAGTCAAGTAGCATAATTCTAAAAAGAGACTAGGACTGCTCTGTGTCATAAGAATGGGCTGAACAGATCCTTTGCAAGCTTCCTGCAAGAGCTCAGACACTCAAAGGAGCAGGATAAAGCCGTGTTTCATCTTTGCCATCCTGAGAGGAAGAAGCTAACACCCATCTGCATAAATCACTGAGAAAGCAAACTGGAAACAGAAACAGACTAAAAAAGTACATAAGAACAGCCAGTAGAGTGGAAGGGGAAAAGACTGCAAGAACAACTTGTCACATGGACAACACTGCAAAATAACATCTCCAGCAGCGCTAAGACCAGCTTTGAGCAATGGCTTCAAAACACCCTGCTCCTTAGTTGGCTTTGCCTTCCAAGAATCCCTAAGCAAAGTAGCTACCTATATTCTTCCTTCACTAAAATAAAACTAAGCACTTCCCTATGAATGCTTCACAATAATAAAAAACTCTTCACACTGATCACGTGACAGCACCGACTCCATCACAGAGCTTCAACAATGGGGAACAGAAACCAGCCCCACAAGTGGAAGGGACAACTGTTCACTTATCAGTCTGCACTACCACAGCCCCTGACCTATTTTATTACTAAAAATAGTCCCTCTTAGGTCACTGCTGCAAATTGAATTCTGCTGCTTCATTGCCCACTGCAATCTCACAGAACTGCATGCTGCCTACACACAAAACACTAAGTAGGTTAACTTATTCACTGCCAGGGATGCAGCCAGTCTCCTCATATGGATAAAAAGACGCAGACAGTTTTGCTTTAAGTGAGTGAAATGTTTCTTGCAGTGCAGTTGAAAGTCCAAACCCAGTTATTTATATTGCATCATGAATATAAATGCCTGGCTTTCGATTTGCCTGCGCTTACAATATGTTTTTCAACATTATTCTTGCAAGATGTGTTTTCAAAGGATTTAATGTTACAAGTGATACAACAGCAGCCCTGATGACCGCTGTACTGACAGAACAGCCAAATCTTTCTTGTTTAGCCCCTTCACTAGGATAAGTCTGGGAGAGCAAGAGACAAGCAGGAACCAGTTCCAAAATGTTCCAAATTAAAAAGACAGCACCTTCTTTCAAAAGATCCTGTATTTCTAATTCCCAATCCAAAGCATCTCATGATTATCATACCATGAAAAGAGCTGGCAAATTTAGACCTAACAGCTACAGACTACTTAAAAGAGAGAGGAAGCTATGAACTTTACAGAGTAAGAACTTATTAGAGGATCCTAAACAAGAGACTGAAATAGGTATTATCAACCATTTCATGCTTGATAGGGAACAAGCATAAAGAATAGGCTATGTCCTTGCTGTTTTATTTGAGCTACAATATTTCCCTGGGCTCATTCTGCATCTTCATTTCATTACTTCAATAGCTTCCCAATCTTAAACAAACACACCCCAAAACCAAGCAAAGATCAAAGACAACTGACTTTATGTCAGCTTTCTGCTGAAATCACTGCAAATTCTGCTGGGAATTTTTTAGCATGCAGCAGATGCACACAGAGCTGAACCATTCAAATTATTCACAGGCTCATTAACCCAACTTTATTATTATTTAGTTATGAAACCAAGTTTCTCACTTCCTGCTATTCTAAGAATAACATCTGCCAAATCTGAGCTTTCTTGACAGAGGGAAAATCCAATGTCTTCAGGGGACAAAACAGCCTCAGCTCTGCCTGACTTTCAGCTGGTGTCATTTACTGGGATGCTGGAGGCACTGTAGGTCACAAGTTGTGTGAGAAGTCCATGGCCTTTCCAGCTGAGAAAGATGAGCTCCAACAGATCACCACAAGGGGAAACCACACAGTCTCTTATCAAGGATGTATGTAATGTGCTCACAGAAGGAATAGGGAACTGGCCCTGCCAGCCCAGGTGCAGTTAGCTTCCCATTCACTCAAAAGGCATTAAATACACACTGCAAACAGCCTGCATCTAAATTTCTGACCAGCCTGAGCTCCAGATTTGCCACATCTTGCTAGGGACTCACTATGGATTTAAAACAAAACAAAACAAAACACCAAACCAAGTAGATACTATTTTTCTATTTCTAGCCAGTCAAAGTAAAGTAAAGTTGGTCTATTAATATATTTTTTTTCATGCATGTATTTGAAAGGTTTCTCAACTACATATTTCAAAGGTGTATCACCCACTTCAGTATCATCACGTCATAGGGCACAAAGGACACACTGGAGTTGCCTGGCATATGTGGACAGCTGTTTTTAAATGAACATGTTATTTTCTGAAAGGCCTGTCAGTCACCTGAATGGGAGAGAGAGAAGTATTAAGTTTTTTACAGAACGAAGACATGGAGCCCTCTTTACTTTTTACAAGACCAAGCACGTTCCACAGTTTTAGACTGCATAACTAATGAATCCTCTCAACAGAATGTCCTTTTAGACCTTAGCTTCTCCAAGATGCTATAGCATTAACTGCCTTTTTATTTCTTAGGAGATCAGAAAAATGTTATGTTGGAACACTTTAATGCAGTGACTGCACTTCAAAGACACATTACTTCATTCTCTTTTTTAACTCTCCCAGCAATGCTTCTGCTTAATAAAACCTCCCTCTATTAGAAACTCTATTTATATGTGCATGTCTATATCTATTCTCAGAGAGATATGATCAAAAAAGTCTGAGGTCATACGACAGACTATTCAATAGGTCATGTAACTGACAAGGATGGCAGCTAAGTTAGGATCAGCAAGATAGCTAACAATAATACTCAAGTAAGACGCTCAACACAAGTGAAAATAAATTACTTGCATCACTTTTCCATGATCATCACACATGAAACCAAAAGATCGTAAGTATTTAAATACCTAATTAAAACTAAGTGGAAGTATCTGAAGCCTCTTGACTATTTTTGTATCTAATATCACATTTTACAAGTTAAAATTCAGTCTAAGTTGGCAAACCAACAAAAGAAAAAAAAAAACCTGTATTTCTGAAGTTCTAAAGTTGCCCAAGACCTAGATAAACCATTCTTTATGGATCACTAAGAAAATCTGTGCAGCTTTCAAAGTGCCTAGATCTACCAGCATGGATTTAAAAGTTCAGTGAAAACACATGTGCACCACTGCTACTGAATTTTTGACCGAAGAGTAGGTAACAGGTAATGCATTTTGGGCCAAATGCCAAAGACAAAATGAAGTTTAAAAAACTGTTTGAAAATATATTTCAGTCTCAAAACAGAGAATTTACCATTTAAAACCTCAACCAGTTCATCATTTAGTTCTTCACATCACTATCTTCTGACTGTGGGGAGCCGCAAAATAAATTCTTTTTTATTTCAGCATCTAGGAAAATTGAGGACTGTTATCAACCATCTATTAAGCCCACACCACTCAGAAGTACCAACTAAACGCACTGCCATATCTTAACTTCTGTTGCAGTAAACAATAAATTACAGAAATATTGGCACAAAGACAAAGGAGGCACTTTGAGGGCTGAACAAGGTTAGATGAAGCGACATGTCAATCAATAATGTTTACACTCACACAATTGTGCTTTCCATGCCTTGGAAATGCTTTCCATGGCCACTCTTGCAAGTGGTGGACACCAAAGTTCAGCTGCCTGAACGCCCACCTCAAGGCAGGTACTGGTCGCCGCAGCACCTGTGTGCTCTGCAGCTTGCTCTTCAGCTCGGAGCTGTGACCCCAGGTTTGAAACACGGGCCAAGGCTGGGAAGAGCACACGTTGCTCCTCATGGCCAAGAAGTCACTCTGCCCCCTCTTCCAGGAAAGGAAAGCCCTGGAGGCTGAGGACCCGTTGGGACTGGCACTGCTCAGGACTCGCGGGAGAGCGCGCGAGGCTGTCAGCTCCTGTTCACACTCGGTGAGAAAAAGGATCAGCTGCCACCTCACACTCCGTCCTGAACATGTGCAAACAAATGCTCCATCAGCAGGATACCTCCCTTCTGCTGCCAGTGCTTTGCCTCGTGCTCTCTCTGCCTCTTTTTCCTCTACTTCAGTGAAGAGACCCCTTGGAAGCCCCCACATTTCCTGACACCTCTGAGAGCATTTGGAAAGTGGACGTGTGATACAGGGGCCAAGTCTTCAGCTGCAAATCTGCCTCATCTGCCTCAGCCTCCAGCAGCTGCAAAATTAAAAATAGCTGCCACAGGCAAACCACGACTGAGGATGAGAACGTTTGTTCCTTTATTTCAGGCTGATAATGGTGCCACTGTTGACATGTTTGGGCTCTGAAAAGAGCACTAATAAGGAAATGGACAAAATTATAAAGGCAGAATAAGGAACATTCTAAAATAGAAATGGAAAAATTACCCTCCTTTTAAATTTACATGGAAAATTTGACTAGCCACGACAAAATTATATGCTTATTTGGCTCTTTAGGATTAATTTCTTGCTAACTACAAGCAGAGCAATCATTTAAAGTAGCATTCTCAGCTCTTAAAATTCATTCTCAGCCTGACCAACTGAGACAATTCTATCAGGTATCAAAATTATATGCGCCACCATTGCCTCTTCATGACTTGAGAAAAACATGGTCAATAAGGAAGAGAACCTTACTGCTGCAGAATTTACTCTCCAGCTTTTGGCCACTTCCTGGCAAACACAACATTTCCAGGATGTTTTAAGTTCACAAAAAAGGAGCCTTCTGCAAGGATGAGAAACTACATTTCACCTGTGTGTAGCAGCAGTATTACCCGTGTGTGTGTATATTACCTATACCATGTGTATGTTTTGCTCATATTGTCTACAAAACCACTAAAATGTAATTCTAATTTTGTGAGCCAAATGAGGGCACGAAGACTGCTGTGGAATCCACTTGCTTCATTCACAGAACAGCAGCAGTTGCTGCACAACTAAATGTTGCAAGGGAGCTATTTGGGAAAGAGAAGGTGTTATTTTCATCAGGTGAATCCCTGTTCATTAGTCACATATTTGTCAGATTTCCTGTATCACTAATTAGCCATGCAGTCAAACCTTGGGTAACCCAAGGTCAGTCCTGCCTCTTGGGGCTGCAAGCCAGGTTTCTTAAAAACTCAGCATAGTAAAGAGCCATCAGCACCACTGAAATCTCCAAATCACTTCTGAGCTACAGCTCCCAGCACTGTGCCACAGGGAACAGCTACCTCTGAAAGGGCCAGGTTCACTGAAAGGCTACCTGACATCCAGGAGCAGGAAAACTGCCAACTTTCAATTAGCCGCATCCAACCATGAAAGGCGTCTCTGGAGGCCTTTGGATAAACATCTTAAATGCGCAAAATCAGATGCTGCTAAGCAGAAAAGCATCAGGCACAGTTTGAGTTGATCTCCACGCTCACAGACAGATTTAATGATGTAATGAGGCATTGCAGCATGGCAGTGGCCACTGACAATGTGCCATTTCAAATGGGATCCCTGTCTGGTGTGCAAAGAGCCCAAACACAGACACAGCTGTGGACTGTGAAAGGGAAATTTCCCCCTAGTCAGTGATGGCAGCTCTCAGGGCTGTGCCTTCCATGCACAGAGCAAACCCAGTCCAAGATCTGCACTCAGGCTCAAATTTAAACTGAAACCATAAATGCAAACCCTAAATGTGAAACTGCTTTTTTTTTCTGAGCATTCCTACATCCCAGGATAATCCCGGAACTGGCACTTGGACTACAGTATAACACAGATGATTAAATAAAAACTTGCCACTGAATCCTTTCTTCAGTCACTTCTGAGAGGATGTTCATTTTAGTTTCGTCATTGTACACTTAAACTGCATTGGAAGAGAAGTTGTATTTCTAAAACAGGTCAGAAATAAGCGAGATCATGATGGAGACACTTTGAACTCAGAGTTCAAAGAGAGCCTTGGTTTAAGATGAGAAGTCCTTTAAGATACTAGACTTTTGGTCTAGTCTCTGTCACACCTTTGTTAATTGTATTTGGGTACAACTGCACCAGAAGCAAGAAGCTATGTAAGAATGAATTCTAAGAGCTGTGTGGAGAATAACCAAGATTAGCATACACTGCCTACCTAAGTCCTCACATGAATGTTCTTCATTCTCGGGGTCATAAAATACACACTGGCAACCTGGCTATTTGTACCCAAAGTACCCGACTCTTGGAAGTTATATATCCCACTTCTCCACCCAGAATGAAGTGTTTTCAACTATCATGTTTACACAAAGGTTTTACACGTTTGGACACAAAGCCAGTACATTTCCCTCTTCTTGGTTACTTTTTATGGTGCCTGTTTCAACCTGCTGTGATAAAGAGAGAAGGCACAGCAAACCTGGCAGGAGAATTCTCAGAGGAGAAATGTCTTGTTTGTTTATGAGGAAGCTGAAGCACTTCCTGTTCTTTTTACAAACCTTTTTCCTGCTCTCCTTTGCTGCATCTGTTGTGAACCAGCCCACTGAGGAAGGGCAGAGGCTGTGCGCATGCTGGAGCCTTTCCCTTATTTACAGACCACTGCTCCTTTTGTGCAATGCAGCTTGCGGTGCTCTGAGGGAACATTCCCTGCCCTGAATTATTACAGACTCCATCCCCTTTCTGGTGAGCACAGATTTGCACAAGGCAGAGTTGTTCCAGGTTGATGACCATGAAGAACAGCAGCACCAGCGCATGACAGGACAGCTGAGAGTACCCTTTAGACGACTTTGTTTTACCAAAACCACAACACGGCAAAGTGCCAGTCTAAGATGGAAGAGAAAGCACAAATCCTGAAGAGCAAGAGATGTTGAGCTTTAAGAAGGCATCCACTTCGTATTAATATAAAACTAAAGTAAGGTTTGGGAGAACACAAGTAAGGACACTGAGAAGAAGACACAAAATTCACAAAGGTCACACTAGGTGAGTTATAAAGGAATGCCTGATTGCTGCTACTCTCACAAAAATATTGAGATTCTAACTGCTTAACATTCAGATCAAAGGCTCGAGCTGTATGTTTGCTGAAATTATTAACTGGGCCATCTTATACCCTCTGAAAAGGCATTTATCAGAATCTCAGATTGTTCCTTGTGCCCTGCAGAGAAATCTGTTCCCCCTCTATTCAGGAGTGATCCATCTTACTGTAACTCATCTGTCACCAAACGGTTTCATGTGCACAGCTGTATCAACTTCCCTGTGACTTCTCTGCCACTTTGCCTGTCCAAAATACACAGATTAATGCACCTGAACTTTTTAACACATGGACAAAACTTGGAAGATCATCACATTCAGCTACACTCAACACTTTTCAGTGAGCAGGACGGATAATTAGTGTGGATATTAGTGAACAGGAAGGCTGAAGTTACTCAGCAGTTCCCTTGGAACCCCACATTAAAAATGGCCTTGAGAATCTCTCTTACTTTGAGCATCTGATTCTTCAGAAAAAAGTAAAAGGGCATGAGGCTAAAGTGAACTAAAAACTATTTTATCCCCTTCTTAAAATGGCTACAAATTGGGGGAATCTCAGAACCAGTCCGTGAAATACTTAAAAATACTTTCTATTATATTCTAGACTAGCAGCCTAGCCTTCTAGGGAAAGGTGATTTAACATTATTTTAATTTAACTATTAATATTTAAAATTATTGTTATACAGAGAAAAAAAAAAGCTAACTTATGCACTGTAGTCCTGGAACATGAATGAAAAAGAGACAAATAACTTTTAGATGTCATTCCTGTGCATGTGTTTTCACATCTTTGAGACATACCAATCTGGATGGAGATGGTCTACAAACCCAGGTCAATACATCACGTCTATGTGCAAACTTACCCAGTTGCTTTCTCTAAGCATTCTCTAAGCATTAAATGCCTGTGTCTGCCTAGTTCTGACATGAGAATTTACAGCTCTAGAATGAAGGGGCTGCAATCTGGATGGAAAGCAGGAAGCAATTGAGGACTACTACCATATAATCATCCTGCAGCACCAGGATATAAAAACAGGAAAACTTTGGAAAGGAATACTCAAAGGCAGTGATCAATCTGATACACCACAGCCTGATTATCACCCACTGTGATGAAATTCAGCCTGCCTTAAGAACCCAAGGAGTTGGGTGCCCAAAAGACCCGTATGTACAAAAAAACCCCTAATCTTAAAATAATCCTAGTATCTTGGCTGAAATTACCCAAATTCCACACAAGTGACATGTATCTCATCTACCAGGGAAGTGTGCACCAGAAACATTCCAGAGCAGTAAGATGACACAGGTTCACAAGCTCTGAAAGAGATCAGTATTAAACTAATATATACATTTATAAATTGATGGCAGCTAACTAGACTAGAAGTGAGTGAAGTTCATTTCCAGGCAAACTTATTCCTCCCAGTTCCATGGGGGCTTTTTGGATATTGTGCTTGCTAGGGACAACCTAACAGCTAAACTCCAGCTCTTCCAAGCCATGGAAAAGCTTTTTAAAAACATAAATTATTTTTTTAAATTCCAAGATAAATGGATCATTGCACTATGAAATACAAACTTAACTTTCCACTGCATGCTGAAGTATCACATGGTCTTCCATTTCCTTCAGCACAGTTTCTCTGTACTTAGGGATAGAGAATGACCTATTACATCGGCCTCAAGTTGAGCGGGAAAAATGTAAATAGACAAAAGCAACTTCTGCTTAACATTTGTTTGCTTAAATTAAGGGAATAAAACTTTTTTTAAAAACTTCTGTGTCTCAAAATGCCTTTCACTGTCATGTACAGAATAGCAAACAGAGGTGTGCTATACCTCTGTTATAAAAGCATTTATTCACCAAGTTACAGCTTTGCAGTACTGCAGCATCATCAATATATTACTGTCTTGGCCAGGGGTTTAACAACTAAAAACATGACTCAAGCCCGACTTCAAATTTAATTCTTCTAGCCAACACTAACGCAGCTTAGTAAACTATTTTACAGTGCTGTATAACAAACTGGAAATCAGCTCTTCATGGGACAAAATACTTGTTTTGTGCCTTTGTGGAGCCAGTACAGTGACTCCCCTGGATAAAGAAGAGAAGCTGGACTTCAGACAAGTTATAGCTACACAGTTCTCACCTATATAATCTCTTTCTTACTTGTGGTACACTTCTGCAAGGAAATCACAAAAATTCTGACTTATTATTTTTGCTTAGGTTTTAGGGTTGAGGAGAGAAGCACATATCCCAAGACTTTACACTGAACAGTAAAGCATTCCTGCAGACAGCCAAGGAATGAGGATTTAGAAAACCCTGTTAACAGAGGAAATGAAAACCATCTAATTCGTGGCCACATGAACCCAAACAAATGTGTGATGAGGGTAATCTGGAGTGTCTAAAGCAGCAGAGAGTGAGGCATGGTGACTCAAGTAGAGCCTTATGGTTTTAGTTCCCCTGGATATTCAGCACTCTGAGCTGTGGAGCCTGAAGGCTCAACACCTCTAGCAGACAAAGTCCTGTTGATTTCTGCTGCCGTTGCCTCAAATAGCCAACCAAATGCCAGCTATAAAGAAAGCATATGCACATTTACTACCATTATTTTGTAGGTGACTGCACATCCAACCCAACTATCAAAAGCAGTCCTGGAGTTCTCTAATCCTTAACTCTCCCATGCAGGGGTCACCAGCTGCAAACGTAAGGGTGAAGCTTGGCACATTCATTTCCAGCCAAAACAATCACAAGTTTGAGTTCTAGCCCTGGGGACTAGAGCTGGATGAATGCACAAAGTCCCTGTAAGAATACAAGTTATCGTTCTTAAGGCTTTAACTACTCACACTGAATTTGCAAGTCAGCATCAGGCAGAAGCAACCACAAATCCTCTGCAGAGCAAAACAATCCTCAAAGTTAGTATGCACTAGCTTCACAAAGCATGAGAAGACTAAAAACTGGGAAATACAGAAATGCACAGCCTCTGAAGCAGGGTATTTCAAAATTAGGTACATTTCATACTTCAGAAGACCCAGAGAGCATCCATTACAATTATGATACTTCACTGGGGTGAGCTACCCTAATTATCCCAACAGGAAAAAAACCACCAACCCCAGTCTCGTTCGATTTCTGGCATTTAATTCACTTGCTGGGGAATCTCTTTGCTTAATATGTATTTATGCCATTTTCCTTGCAAAGCACATGTTGCCATGGAGCACTGATCACAGGCAGAAGTAAGTGATTCTGCCTTTTTGAACTGCACAGCCTTCACTTGAGGGGCTCTATCTTACTACCTCTCAACCTTAACCTTTTGCTAAGTACACAGGACAAAACTAGAGTGAGCTGTGGTTATATTTGTTTTGATTTTAGTGAATGGTCTCATCCAAAAGCTACTCTTAAAAGTCTTCCCCATTTTTCACTGGCACTTTGCTTTGACAGAATGGAGTTTCCTTTCCTCAGAGTGAGAAGGTGGCAGATGGGAGAAGGAGGAGGATCCAAGCAGACAGAGAAGTATTGCACAAGACACATGCTGAACTTGTCAACAGAACAAGATTTCTTTACTACAGTGCTTAAAAAAATTAAAGTGCCTGCTTCTTTACTCAACAAATCTACAGAGCTATACAATAGCATTCAGGCTTTTTTATTTTAGGGTATGCAGAATTTACCTAAGATGAATCTTGCCTTGCAGTTAACTTGATCAACAGTGTAGTAGCAAGACTGAAGAAATCCAAGTGACATCTGAGTGACAGCAAATCATCATACTACTCCTGCTATAAATGGCAGGCAACACAAGGTTTGGATGTAAGCAGAATACATTTGGATTCCTGCCTCCTTTCATTGGTAGGTGGCAAGATGACTCTCAGGGCCAGGGGGAAAGAAACCAAACCAAACCAAAACAAAAAAAACTTAAAAATAGGGTGTGTGGTCTCAGAACAGCAAGGATGTCAAATCCATATACTTTTAACATTTTTTCTCTTCTGGGCCTACAGAAAAAAAAGTGAACTTGAAGATTATGGCTGGCCAGATGCACTGAAAAAGCAGCACAGACTAACCTGGTCCTGTCTCCAGTGTCCCATCTGGCACAGGGAGACTCACAGCCAGCTGCTTCCTGCCTGGCATTTCTCTATGGGAGAGGAACAGAACTGCCCTACAGGACTAAAGGAAGACTCCAGCTTAAATAAGCATACCTAAAAGCTGCCTCCAGGATGAAACCTTTAAATATTCACCAAGAAGTCCCATAATTAAGGAGACTAAAGTCATGTTCAGTGATGACAAATCAGACGGTGAGTCCAACAGCCCACAGTAAAGCACGGACATTGGTGATAATTTTCTCCTCCTCTGTACAGAGGTAACACAAATAAAGAAAATACTTTTCTTGCCTAAGCAAACATCTGCTTCTCAGAAAGGGTCAGAATCATCCATGCACTGGGTCTGCATCATAGAGAACCAGTGAGTGCTACAAATTTGTCATACATCACACATTATCCTGCATGCTCAATGTGAAGCACACATTAACATGATGAACTCATATGCAATTGGTATTTCAGAAATAATCCCTTCTGGAGGCCTCAGTAATAGAGCGTCCCTTGAAGTAAAGGTCACAGATTTGATCTACTATCAGCAGGGAACAGTAACAAATTATGAATTATTCCTATCAAAACTAGGGAACAATTTATTTTACAGGAGTTGCAAGCAAGCATTTATTAAATCAATATCACAAAAAATACACATCTTGAGAAATGTAACAGCTACCAAGATTCTGCTAATAGAACAAAATTCAGCAGGCTACACTGGAAAAAAGTTCTTACCCCTTGAGCATACATTCATCTTTCACCACTACCACATCACACACCAAGTGTCCCATGTGCTCATTTAGAAGCACAATGTGTTGCAGGCCTTTAAGAGATACACCTTTCATCTCATCCAATTTTAAAAGACTGTGAAATGTTCATAACTCAAAAAAGTACAAGAAAAAAATGCATGGGAGGAAACAGTTCAGGAGGAAAAAATAGAAAGTTTGAAAGCCAAAGCAAACTATCTTTCAAGGCAAGTGAGCTTCCTACTCAGAATTATATGATTTGTGTTGCTTGTCATCCTGCCCATTTTCTGAGATGTCTCAACTCAGCAAGATAGCAGCTGGTGTCACTGAAAACCAAAGGCACAGGGAAGCCAACCTCCAGTTCAATATCAGACATTCACAGCAAAGCAGCTGCTTACTTGTTCAATCTCTTGGAAACTCAGATTTGTCACCAAGGTCATGGCAGATTAATTATTTTTTTTAATTAATATTAAAATGCCTAAAGGAAGGGGAAGGGGATGTATCCTGATAAAATAATTTTCCCATGTTCGACTGAATTGGTCTGAGCATCATCCACAAGGGAAAAAAAAACTCATCAAGTTCAGAACCGTTTCTACTCAGAAGTCTTAACTGACAGAAATTCTTTCCTACTGAGAAAAATGGAAACTGAAATCTTCTAGCCCTGTACATCCTTCACTCATCAGAAAAGCAATGTGTCTGGCATTACAGAACGTGTCATGGGCAGTGGCACTCTGGGGGATTCAGAACAGCCTGATTCTCTTTTAGAAGGTGAATAACAGGAGATCTGTGAACAGCTTATAGGGTTTTGAGTCACTAGCGCTGCAGGTCACATAACGTCCAAACTGACAATGTGCTACATCTTTGCTAAATTCCCCAGAGGAACGGGTCTGGAAAGGCCATGGTGGGGAGGGGACCACAAAGGACACTGGACATTCTCACAGCTGGGATAAGCACTGGAAATTTCACTGTGGTACAGCATCCCCTGAGCCGCCTGAAGGTATTTCAACAAAAAAGGCAAACAAAAGAGCAAATATGGTGGCCAGGCTCCCTGGGTGTAACCTCACACTCACTAAACAACTCGCACAAAAAACAAATAAAAGCTAATATTACCCATGAATAACAGCAGAGTTAAAACTGGATTTCATGTTTGCTATGGGCTCGTTTGGAAGCTTCACCTGTTCCAGCTACTGCCTTGGGCTGGTGCTCCCCACCATCATCACTTGCCAGTAATCTAATAATTTGTTCCAATACAAGACTACAGGGGATAGCACAAGATGCTAAATCTGAACAAAGTAAGATAGAGCCTATAACATGAATTCCTGGCATCATGTGGAGGTCCTCCTAAGAAACCAAACCAAACGCAAATCAGGGCTAGAATAAACACAAACAAAGTTTGTACCGGGATCAATACATCCTATATTATTTTCTCAAAGTAATTATTTCATTAGATTTGTAGAGGGAAGGAAGATGTAGTCCAGAACTAAGGCAGGGAAAATGTAACTATCTCATCTGAAAAATCTGCCAGGAAGGCCTCAGCATACTGGTTTTTAAAATCACTACAGTTCTATTGTACGCTACAGTTCTAATGTATGCTATTGCTGGTGGTGGTGGTTGGGCTCCTTTGGTTTTGAGAACAAAGACAGATGTGCTGCCATCTCAGCAAGTTCAGAGCTATCAAATACTCAGGTAACAGAGGCATTTTGCTCCCTAAAGACTTATGGGCACCAAGACCTGTATATGTGGTAGTAGTCACTCATTTCATTCAGCTTCCTGCTAACCACAGTTATGTTTGAAGCCTCACCATAAAGAAGTGTAACATGCTTGACAATCCTATGTGATCCTAGGAATATATCAACCCTTCCCACTGCTCCATGAGAAATGTTAAATGTTCTATGCTAAATACCTCTTAAAATCCTGTTCATATAGCTTTCAGTCCTTCACACTTTCTCACAATTCAAATAAGCCCAACAATCTAAAAATAAAACGATGTGAAGATGTTTCTCAGAAGTAATAAAAGTCCCAGTTTAGCCTGGTTGCTCCTCAGAGACTCCGAAAAAAAGCACAGGAAAAAGCACAATAGCGAAATGAGTCTCAAAAGCATTTTTAATTTTAATTACCTTCTTACCTACCTTCTATAAAGAAGCACTTGAGTGAAACAAGTTCAAAACGCAAGGACAAGTAAAGGGTAATTCTTATAAATATGCTAACTTTTAATCTCTTTTAAGGTCTTTTCATTTGACTTTTTCCCCCAATATTTTTCTTAGATACTTTTCTCTAAAGCAAATGATTTTTAGTAAAATTCTTTATTTTTACCCTGAAAGCTTGCTCTAGGCTTGCAAGCTTAAACACCTTCTTCTTTGTTATGAGTAGTAAAATAATCTTGCCTGCCAGCTAATACCTCAAGATTTTCTCCACTGCAATTTCAACTACCTTCAAATTCCAAGTCCTAAATCCTGAAGTGGGAAAAGAGGATCTGCTCTTATGGAAAGATATAGAAACAATTCCCTACCCCGTCTTGGTTTATAAAAGCTTCAGGAAGCCTGCTCTGATGTGTGCATTTAGTCCTGTGCAGCTAGACAGAGCAGTGACAGCCCAGAAGTGTCCCTGTTCCATCACCAGCCTGGCAATATTTCCCATATATCCCTACAACAGAATCTTTCAGACTCATGTCACTGTCAGCATCCCTGCCTTCAGCTTTGGTTCTTGAAAGATTTTTCTGACCTTCATAACTGAAAGGGAACGGGAGAACCATATGACCAAAACACGCTGCAAAATCCAAAAACTAGGCAGCAAAGATGACTTTTAAATATGGATCTGTGAAAAAAGCCAACTCACAGTCAAGCCTATCTCCAAAAATCCCTACTTCAATCTTTTCACTATGCAGAAAGCTACCCGAGTATTTAAGACAGTGTTAGTAAAACACACACACACACACACACACACACACACACACACACACACAGAGAGAAAATATCAAAAGGAAAAAGCCTCAGAGATTATTCACTTTGACCATGTAACAAACTAAAATGGTCACAAATATCTACCCGTGTGCTGAGAGAAAAGTTTATTAGTGCTCCATAAAGGATCTGGAGAGTGACTACACACAGACACGGGGGTGTCAACCCAAGGTTCTGTAGCAAGATATTCCCTCCTGGAGAGCCACAAATCTCATAGCATGGTCATGGCACTCCTCATGCCAGCTTTCTAAATATAAACCACCTTGCCCTCCTGCCAGCCAGCCATTTAGCTGCAAATTTTTTACTGAGTGATACACTTAGAAGGTAAAGTGTTGAGGCTGCTGCATGTACAGAACCCAGAATTACCAGCACAGCTCACTGCAGAGCTGCTCAGCAGAAGGGCACTGAAAAGCCTTAATCTGTTGCACTTCCTAGTGCCCTGAGCTACTTTGCTGGCCCTTTGCTTTTACTTGGGTGAGCATCTCTCCCACATGCTCTAGATGACTCTCTGAAGTCAGACAACCGCCCCTCCTTTTATTTCATTTTATAGCCACCAAACACTTCACCTCTCTTTGGTGGCCAAGGGGGCCTATTTTGGTAACTCCTGTTTGCTTCCTTGAAAATTCAGATAAATATGCTTTAGATATATTGGATGCATTTTTCTTCTACTTTGAAGTGAAGCAGAGCTCAGAGCCTGCAAGTAAAATAATGTGATAGAATCTGTTTTGTTTTCTAAATACTCAGTATCCATCCAGTGAACCCTCTGACAAAGGACCTGTAGTGCAGCTCCTGCTTTTAAGAGCGTTCCCATCCTCTGTGATTTTCTAAAATCAGGTGGAAGGACTTTTCCTTTCCACAAATACCTGCAAGAAAGGGCTCCCTACTCATCCAGCTTCAAGCAAAAATTCTTGCTTGGTAGCGTTTGCTGGTTGTTTGCTGTCCTCCCATGACAATTATCTCCTCTCGCTGCCACTCACAGTTCCAGCTGGATGGGCTTGGCTGTCACCAGAGGTTAATATCGCTGGCTTGCCTCTTCCCCCATCCTGGGGAGGGCTCTTGACGCAGCAGATTTGTCCCTGTGGATGTGATGCGGTGTCTCGCAGGAAGCAGACTGACAGCACCCAGGAGCTCAGCTCCAGACAAACTCGGAGCTGACACCACGGTGACACGCAAAGTTCAGGGAGAAATTTTGCAACAACCGTGAGCTTTTCATACAGAACTAAAACAAAACAAAACGAAAAATAAAAAATGGCTTTCATCTTCAGGGCCTGCCTAAGCAGGTCTGCATCTGGTAACAGCAGGAAACCACGCTGTAAACAATATGACAGGCACTGCATTATTACCTGTTTATATGCTAAATTATATAAATTAATATAGAGACACATACACCAAGACTAATTATATTTTTTAATTTCCTCTCGGAGGGGAAGGGAAGTGATTGCAACTATTATTAGTTGCAATGAAATACTAAAAAAAAAAAAAAATTAAAATCAGGTCCCTTTACTCTAGGCAGTTCTAAAATATACTAAGAGACAGTTTTTATTCCAAAGATTTCACAACTTAAATTGACAAGCAGCAGAGAGAAAAAAAGAAGCTGAACACAGCATTCCAGAAACTTAAGTTACCCAAAATATGCATCAATACAGTGACAAAGCCTGCAAGAGAAGGTCGCTGTAAAATGTGGACTTCATTTCAGTAACAGAAGATGCAGTTCAGTCAGATCTTATTCCAAACTCTGGAGTTTCTTTTTAGGGAGTCAGTGCAATCCCATTTTCTCTTGTGAATCTAATTAGCCTTTCACTGCAAAATATCCATCCTTTCCTATAGCTAGCAGCCACTGACTTCAGACAATTCAGTTGATACAACGCTATTTTTAGCCCCATCAGAAGGCTTTTCCAAATGCTTAAATTAGCATTTCCTCATTCCTCTCCTCATCACCTTACACCCACAAATTCATGAGATAGTTGGCAACTTGACTTTCCAATAGCCCTTGGAAAAGAAACACTAAGAGATCAGAGGATCAGATTTTGTGAGTATAACCTGCTGAAAATAACAAAATGATCAGACTTCTGAAATTTGAAATTCAATTTCAGCTTCCATCTTACCAGAGGAACAATTAGTCTGCCTGGAGCACCAACAGTACACAGAAAGGAAACACAAAGTGAGAAGATATTTGAACAACTCGCTGTATCTAACCATGACAGGAAAACTCTGGTGTCAAATCTTATCCAGCTACGTCCAAAGCACTCAGACAGGTGATTAGGCAATGATAGGTATGGGGCTGCTTTTCCTCAACAAATATAACCCAAGAAGCTTATATTTTGAAGAGCTACTTTAACAGTCAAAGCCACATTAAGAGCTAAATGACATACAAAATGGCTCTGCCAGAGAATAAATTTAGAAGGTCGACATATAACCCGCATAAAAATGACAACAGTGATGGTTACTCGAAGTCCTGCCAGGTGCCCTTTAATAAGCAGAGAATGTGATTAGTGCTGCAATGCAAAGAGACAGCGTGCTGCAACATGACTCCATGCTGGTCTGCCAGGAAACCTTTACAATGCAGTCCCTGGCTGCACTGGGATTTTTCATGCATAATAAATAAAGCAACAGCCTAGCAGACTCGGGCTCCTTGCTGAACACCAGTGCCCTCCACTGTGTGCACTGAAGATTCCTCCAAACACCCGAGCAACAGAGAGAATTTATGATTTTTCTCCTCACGACAGACTGCTGAGTCCCCCAGGACCGAATGTCAGACACATGACTCTATCTGCTGCTTCGTAGGGCAGCTGTGAACATCTAAATAATACTGTCAGCATAACGCAGGGATCCGTCCATCAGCCTGCACAGCCTCCTCTCCCCATTGGTGCTCACTCTGCCAGAGAAATGGATCTTTCATAATCTGTTACAGCCCTTCCTCGACTGATGCTTTATACAATAATTCAGTTGGAATCGTGGAACTTCACAAAAAGTACAAATCCCTGCTAATTAAGAGGTAGTGGCTCGCACGTAGGAACCCTTCAGCTTCCTTATTAAAAAATGTGAAAGCGAAGTGTTTGGGGTGGCATTAACACCACCATCATTTTAGGATGTGTATCACCACCTCCCTAAGCTTTGATCACTTTTTTTTTTCCAGCTCATAATTGCTATGCTCTTCCAGGATAGGAATATAAACAGAAAATTTCAAGACAGCATGGAAAACCAGCTCTTTTACTGCCCCTCTAACACTACTGCACACTTTAATTCAGACCATTTGAGGCATGAGCTATCATTTCAGTGGAATGACGTTTTATCCTAATTCCCTCTACAAATACTATTCTTCCATTAAATTTAGTATTGGTTTTTACTTTCCAACTGCAGCTTCAGAAGGATGTGATTGCACAAGAACCAGGGAAGACAAAATCCTGAAACTTGGGGAGGGGAGACAAAACTAACCCTCTTCTGGAAAGGGCCTGTGACTGAGCAGAAAGTTGAGAAGTGATTCTAAAAAGGTTTTATGATAATGCTGTTGCACTGAGCACGCTGAAACTCAGCGTGACCTGCCAGGACCTTGTCTCCTCATGTGTCACTTGTACTTCCATGTGCGAAACACACTTAGGGTTGGGTGGGCAACTTGGGCCTTTGGGGCTCATTATTATTGTTTTAACAATAATTACATGGTGCCCTCTCCACTACCATTAATGATGGGGGGAAAGCAGTGCTGGGTAAGTAACCTGAACAGGGAAGAAACCAAAGGAGACAGAGACAAGTATCAAATGAGTGACAATGGCATCAATCCCAAAGCCCTTGTGAACACCACCTGCCACAGCGCCTCTGTGGTGTGGGTCACTACACAGCAGTGGCCAAGTCAGGATTTGGGACTATCTCACTGAAGGATGTTTTAAATCCTCCATGCAAGAAAATGAGCAGAAGTCAGAATTCACTGCACTGACTATGAAAGTGCAAGAAGCTTTGTAATATCTGAAGCAGCCGCACGTCCCAACATTTATCCCCTTCAAAACACCACACCAGAAAATGTTAACTTGAAAGATCCACGTCTTTCTCTTCCAAACAAACAAATTCCCCTTTGAACGTCTCCTTTAAAGTTGGACTTCAACAGAAACTAATTAGCTTTTAAAACAAGCACTTCTCCCTACATATCCTCCAGTATTTTTTGTTTAATATATTTTTATTAGTTTATACTAATAATAAAATGAGGGGTTTTTTTAACTACCTCCAGGAGGCTTGAATAAAATTTCATGGCTTAATTTTTACTAAAATAAGACAGTTGCATTTGGAGGTTCTTCATGGCATTCTGTCCTGTGCCCTGTGGTTGCAGCACAGTCAAGGCATAGCTGCATTTAGTAGCATCTCTACTTCTGCACAGTTAATACTGCTTGATTATTTAAGTTGCAGCATTGCTACACGTTCTCTTAAAAGATAACTATTCACTTTTTCAAAAACGGAGCATCAAAGTCTTACTGGGGAGTGGGTAGGAAGCTGATCCATAAAGAGCCTTCTCCATAAATACTGTTTTTAAACACAGGCTTTCTAGGGTTAAGAATCAAACCTCCTTACCTTTTCAGTGTTGAAAACACTATAGAATCCCAAACCTGAAAAAAAGCCCTGCTTTGTCACAGTGATTTAGTTCCATTATGTATTTCAGTCATTCAAAGACTCTGTTTCAGTATCATGAAGTTCAGCACTAACATTGTAGCTATCACATCCAGGTAAAAAAGACACTTTTGTGGTGCTCAGTAAGTACACACAAAGTTTTCAGTGTAGCAAGGTGTTTTTCAGATCTGTTATACAACACTTCTTAAATAACCACCCGTTTCTTTCAGTACAAAAATAGGCTGGCTCCTAAAATGATTAATCCTTGATTGAGGTGAAAAGTGCAAGGTCTTTTCTTACCAGGCAAGGATTTTTGTTCTCCGGTGAAAAGTCATAAAAAACATAAAAATATTACAACACTCACAAATTTTAGAATTAGTATCACAATACAACTCCAAATGAAGATAAAAAATGTGTTTTCACCAAGGGCTAGGAGTGAAGATGTTTACACTTTTTCACATACCAATAGCAACTTTTGACTCATTAAGTTTAAAAAAGCAGGTACATTTCAAGACAACCCACATCCCATTCTCCTTTATATCAAACATTTACCTCATGATCAAATAAAAACTAAAATACTACCAATATAGGCACAAAACAAGGAGTACGGGCCATCGCAGTGAAGAGAACTGAAAATTTTGCACTGACTTCAGTAGAAGAAAGCAAGAAAAGAGAATTCAAATAACTGAACCATCTAAATGGATGCAGACTATATAAAGTAACATGAAAAAACCTAACTGCTTGCTAGCCTTACAAATCAAACAGCTTGGATCACCAGCAAGATGACTGGAACACTACTTCATTTGTGGAATGAATCATAAATCCAGCCTCTCTGTCCTAAAAATGTTTCTATTTAAAAGATGATGCAACAAACAAAGCACAAGCACACTTGTATATACAGCCAGAAATACTGACTTGAATATTCTACTGTTACAGGCTTTTCAGTTTACCTGTCATACTGAACTTGAGTTGTTTCCATTTAGAAGTCAATCACTCGAGCGTTTACTAATTAAGAAAGACATGGCTGATACAGCTGCTATAAATGAACTCTGCTGGAGTGATAAGTTATTAGAAAATTGTTTGATCAAGTAGACATATTCATGGAAATCCATGTGATACCTTTTAAGGACTGTAACAGCTGACAGCTCTGAACCAAGAGTGACCAGTGATCAGAGAAATCCGACCACAGAATGTTCTAAGAAGTCAACCTTTTAAAAGCATGTGTAAAAATCAATTCAGGGAAAATTGTATCATAGTTCTTTAGTTCAAAAAATTTGCAACATCACATTTCTGTTGTCCTTAAAATAAAATTGACTGGCTTCCAGCACTGATAATTTCCCCATTGAATTCAATGAGTGTAGCACACAGCTTAGATAGGCATATGGTGTTCTTTACATATGCAAAGTTCTTCGTTTATTGTAACTTTCTTCTAGAATTTCTTTCCCCAACCCAATTTTTTCCAGAGATTTCTGCCTAGAAGGCAGAAAGCTTAAAAGGACATAAGCAGAGAGAAGGTTGTTCAAACTCAATGCTTTGCTTTCTTGCACACTGGAGGAATCTGCCAGCAGTACATTTTTACTTCATCAATTCAGCAAGAAACAAGATTGCTCTTCAGTCGACATTCAGAAGCACCAGCCTGACAATTAATACAGGCATGTGACACTGAACAAGTAGAGAGAAGGCGAAAGGAAAAATCTTTTCTTAAATCCAGCCATAAGCTTTATAGAACTAACAAGTTCACTGCAAGGTTTAAGTGGAGAAGGATAATTAGAAAATATTCTACAGCAGATATGGACATATAGAAAATGCCACCTTTGTGGCCACTTTAACAAAACCTGAAAAATTAGAGCATGGAAAGCAGGTTGAATACCAAATAGCTGCTTTTCTCTACACTTCTCTCAAACCACACTTTAGAAAATTAAGGAAATTCTTTACTTGACACCTCAACGCATCAGTCACTGCAATCAAAAACATCTATGTGGATGGAGTGCTGCTTCGTTTCCAGCTCTCATTAGCATAGAATTCCTTTATTCATCTGTCTCGCCCTGTCTATTAATGGGGATAATTACGCTGACCTCCTTTATAAAGCGCTCGAAAATCTACAGTTAAAAATGTTCCTAAACAAGTAATTATATATAATAGCAATCATGTATCAAACTTCAGTTATCAACTCATCACATGAAAGCAAGAATCTGATTGTTCCTGCAATTAGTACACAAAATTCAATTTCTTCACTGACATTAGCTTCCTAGTACTTCCATCATTATTACAACAGCTGCATTATGCTAAAAGGCAGTAAAGAACTTGTCTCTGACTGACGTTTTGAAGATTTTCCAAGCTTCGAACAACTAAAGACACAGGACTCTTCTTCAGTAATAATTTCCATGTTAATAATTTCCATCTTGTTAAACAAATAGACTTTTGACCAGCATCAAGCTTAGATGCTATTCTGAATCTGCAGCCTGGATTGCTGCAATGGCTCCATTCTAAACCAGGCTGCAGCACTTTGCAAATGCATTTTTCTGTTACATCCACCAACCCCTCTCTCCTTACAGGGGCTGGTCTTCAAGGCCACAATTTCATCACCACCACTTATTGTCACCAGTTTCTCTTCTCCTTGCCTCTACATCTGTATGTTACTTTCCTCCTTTCAGCACACAATGCCCGCAATCATCCAGTACATTTGATGTACACGTTTTTCTTTCATCTTGTGCTACTAAAAAATTTTTAAAAAGGTGAGAGGACTTGTTATAAAATTAAGCTACTTACCAACTATTGCCAGATTATGCTCTGAGCCACATGCAATCTGAAAAAGAAATATGAATGACTAAATCAGAACCTGCTTACCAGTAGGAAGACAGTCACAATTATGACAGGAAATTAAAAATTAACCTGAAACAAACAACTACAGTTTGTAGGAAGCAAAATCAAGGTTGAAGTGTTCTCACCCAAATGGAATTTCATTTGTAGCCTACTTTAGGGGCTTAGTGGCAGGGGTGAACGTTTGGTTTTTTTCTCAATAAAGAGGTATTTTCTTTTCAAAATACAGACATTTTTACCCTTTCAAGCAGGACTGGCCACAATTCAGCAAAAATATCACACCTTTGACAACACCAACTGGGTCTACTAACAAGAGGCACAGAGCAAACACAGATTAAGCCATACAGAGACAGCTGGGAATCAAAAGGGTGATCTCCATATCTCTTATCTATACTGTTTTTCCAGCTGACCACTGAGGAACTGCTCACAGTACACAGGCTCAGTGTGATAATCCTGACATGATACGATCCCTATGGCCATTTGCCTAGGATGGAGAAAAACTACCCTAGGACTCAACTGAGGGGTATCAGTTACAAACTTCTTTTCAAAGCAAACTTATAGTTCATGCATTTTTCATCCTTCTTTATAGCTGCTGTGAACATGCCTGATGTTTAAGTTGCTTTAGTGTACTGAGTTTTTGTCCACCAATGATGGTAACACAGGCACCAAGAGCAAGTCTGCTGTCCTTACTGCAAGGGCTTGTCTTTGCCACAGAATTTCTTCCGCAAGGTCATCACCAGCATAATTGTCTGATGTAACAGACTTCACACAAGGTTACTCTGCTGAGTGTCCTCAATTTTTTAATTTAAATAAAAGCAACTCCCTCAAAATCTTGTATCCAGTTCACTGTCTTGAAATTACTTCCACCTTATACCCACTACTGAGCCGAAGAAAATTAATAAGCACATTCTTCTTAAAGTATTTTACAATGACAAAATACAATGCAGGAGTACATGCCCAATTATACTAAAAAAATAGAAGCCCATACCATCAAAAGTTTATATGGTTCTATGCATGCATAACTTTATAGCTTTTGCAGCCAGAGAAACAGCTGTAATAACCTCCACATCTGCATAACATAAACCCATATAAGTTAATAAAACAGGCCTTGTGCTGAGCTCACTGTGCTTGAGTATTTACAAGTGAAGAGACACCCAAGACTGACACACTGAGCAGCTTGAGCTCTTGTGTTACAGATGAACACCACAATCACTAATATTCACATTTTACCTGTGTCACAACTGCTACATGAAAACATTTGGGCAAAGCCATCCCAACACAACAATGGCAAGGAAGAAGAATAAAGCTGCTTACACAACACATTAAAGCATTTGGGAAAACAGGGCAAGAAAAATAATTCAAGTCACAGCACATTCCAGCAAAGCCTTATCTTCAGAAAAATCAAGACAAAGCAGCAGGAAAAGCCATGCCTTTGCAAGAGCACTAGCAGGCCTGCATCGAGTCTTTTATTCCAAAGCACTGCAGACAGGAAAGGCTCCAAGTCCCAACCATTAAAATACATAAATCACTACCATATCCCACATCACGATCCTCACCACAAGATCGAGCCCTACACAGCAGCAGGGCTGGCTCCTAATGCCTATTTACTGGCTAATGCTCCCACCTGTGCTTCTCAGGCTTACAAGCTGATGCCATGGAAACAAGATCCACACAGGGAAACACATGCAAAGGCTTTCTAGCAAAAAAGCAAAATTCTCGTATTCACCAAGTGCTGAAAATTGGATATACTGAAGTTGCTGCTAATAAAATAAATACATTTTATCTGTGGTGTGAATAACTGGCTAATTCCCTAGGAAATACACTGACACAGGCAGAGATTCAAAAGCATTGGCACAGAAGAACTGCTCAGGCTGGTGGCTAACACTGCCAAGACTCGCTCCAGAAACACTACATTAATAAAAAATAGGGGAAAAGAAGTCCCAGACGAACAAGGTGCTGTTTAGATAATAGAAACCTCCCCTAACAAAGAAGTGTTTTTTACATCCAATAGCAGCAGGTACAGAGCCTGCAAACCAGAGAAAGGAATGCTGGCCATCTCAAACAGCTATGCAAATGTAGCTGCTACTCTGGCCACTGTTCAGAGCCTCCCACGGGCCAGCTATCAGGCTGTGAGAGAGGCTGTCAAACCAGGCCAGCAATTGCTGTGTTATACAGACTGGTCAGTGCTGGGGAGCTGCCCCCAAGGCAGCCACTCCCTGCCAACATGCTCCAGCTCTGGGGTTGATGGGGTACAAGCTACTGCAAAGCACAAAAACAACTCTTCTGGTGGGGGGGGGTGAAAGGCACCTCAGTGAAGTGCCAACTTTGCTAACAACAACTGAAACCAAGTAAAATCACAAGCTGCAGAAGGCAAGTGCCCTGGATTCACCCTCGACAGCCCAGAGCAAGGACAGCACACACCATGTACCAGCAGCAGTTCTGTGCTCCAAAGTAGAATTTGCTCGATTTAGAGCACAAGGTTCACCACACCTCTGCTTTATCACAGGGTGTCACCACCTGACAACACAGACTGACTTTGTAGGAAACCCCAGATTAAAAAAAAACCACCTTAGAGAACACTAAATTTAGCTACCTGGAACACCTTGTCCATCATCCATGCTCCTTGCTACAGGCTACACCATCCACCCACAGAATTCCTGCTGGCCTGCATACCTATGCCTCTGGAGCTCAGGAGGAACCACAACACAGAGGTGAAGCAAGGTTGCCACTGCTTAATGTACATTGAAGCCTTGCAGGTATTTCAAAACACCTTTCCTACAATAAATTTTAAAATGTGGCACCCCCTTTTCTCCGTGACTCCCCACAACAGGCGGCAATCAGCATGATTGATTTGCTGGTACAAATACAGGCCAGCCAGAGAACAGCATTGCTGAACAGATGTTTTATGCTTACATTAGATGTAATAAGCTCTGCAGTCAGTGCAGGTCACTGGGAGAAGCCTGGTATTTACTGCAGCAACTATAATTTTCTGGCTACTTCTTTCTGTCCCCACCCCCAATGTGCTGCAGAGAAATTAAATTCCAACAGACATCTGCATGCTTCCAGTGGGTAAGTACATCCAGGGATGCTTATAAACACACAATAATGCCTTCTAATTGGGCAATAATTCTACATTATGTTTTAATTGAAAAAAAAAAAAAAGGCACTAATCTTAATGACAAATCAAAGAGACTGTTACTGAGCAAAGTATTCTATGGGCTTAAGAAACACAACCGCCCTACACAGTAAACAATTCCCTCTAAAGTTGCAGTTTGGAAGGAAATTTCAGAAGAGTTGTGAAAGATATTGTGATCTCTGTATAAATTATCCCAAGGCACGTGGACAAATGTCTATAAGGCAGGCAAAGAATACTTAGGGTCTATTTTACCCAGAACTTATTTACCTTATTATCTGTGCTCTTTCAACCATATATAAATTGTTTGTTTCTTCTCTTAAACTGTGTGCTAGCAAGCTGTTTTCTACCTAGCAGTGGCTGTGGTTCAGATCCATCCATCCATCCAGATTTAACACGTGTGGTGTAAGCAGCCAAGGGACCAGCATTTCATTAATCATAAATAGTATGATAAATAGCATAATCACAGACATAAACTGCAAGGATGGTGAGGAAAGACCTTAGCACAGCAACCACAAACTCTGGGCAAAACACCAATACCTTTCTGCAACCTATATATATATATATATGCTTATGCTCCAGCCCTAACAAAAATTAATTTACTGAATGTAAAATCAATGGGTTATGCAAAATAGAGACAATATTTCACTTAATATTCAAGTACTTTTCTATCCTAAAAGCACTACGTGAAGAAGCAATGTTTAGTACATATTATATAAATATTCTCATATATACCTATCTGTGTGCCTAGATATAAAAAAGAAAATATATCTATGTATATTAGGAAAAGAAGGTTATCTACTAAACAAGATATTTATCAGGGAAGAAAGTTCAGACAGAACACCACCTTTTCTATCTGGGATAGAGATCTCACCTCTGCAGACAGCAAATGAACATGTACAGGACAAGACTCCTGTGGGTATTCAGACATACAGTGTCCCTTGAATTCCAAAAGGTAATTAAGAGACAAAAATACCTTTTGTCAAACCATCCCCTAAGGGACTTCCGAGTACTAAAACAAAACAAGTCCGACAAAGTGTATAAAAATCCAAGTTTCAGGCTAGTACCATGACCACAAGGCTACTCTTTCTTTTCTTTCTGTAACCCCAGGGCTTTCACCGAGGATCTCTGTGCAACCCACCAGGAAAAAAATGCAATCAGAACTGCATGCAGGCAAAGTCAACCTCCCACTGCAGCAGAGGGGAAAGGACAGTACAGGAGAAGGTGCAAGAAAGAGACACAGGGAGCTGGACTCACAAGAGGAATTGCAGTATGAAAAATCACAAGAATGTAAAAATCAAGGCGTTAAGCTAGAACAACAAAAAAATCTCAATGCCATTTATTTTTGCTTCACCACCATATGAATGCATGTTAATTCCCCTCAGTGCAATTACTTCCCAAAACATGAAAGGCTGTGGAGGCTTCCATCACTTCTTAGAGATGAGAGCATGATGTACAAAAAAGATTTTTAAGGATGAATGAAGACATTATGTATAAGTTGCATGCAGATCCTGTCTTCCTAATTGCACCAAAGCTCTTTTTCAGGGGGAGAGAGGGCAGGGGGCAAGAGGGCAGGGGGCAAGGGAAGGAAACCTCTGAAAGGGTGGACACGTAAGTACTTTTATCTAGAAGTTTAGCCATGGTATTTCATGTATGTTGATAAAATTTCACTGTAAGGAAATTGCCAGGGCCATAAGATGGCAAATTTAATTCCTTCTGAGATCAGAAGTCCTAATGGAAGGAGACGAGGTGACCGAGAGACTGCAGATCAAAGCTTACATAAGACAGGGGGGAATCTTCTCTCCTGGAGCTGTTCTTCCATGTCCTTGATTAATGTATCGTAACAACAATTTGTACTGTTTGACACACTCAGTGCAACTGCATTTGTATGCAGAATCCTATTGATGTGTAAAAATAAAGTAGAAGGAATCTAATTAGCAAAGCTGTCCTGCTTCCAATGATCCTTTACTAGGAACTCTGTGTTCCTCTTCTGGATCATTTGACTCCTGATTGATAAGAAAGCAGCTTGCTAACCTAGTCACATTCCTTGGCGAGCATAAGACTAAGCTCAGTTTAATGCAGAACATGTTCCTAGCTGTTGGCTGGAGCAGGTGAAAAGTAAGAGGCCTAGTGTCCTGCAGATCACAGAATATTTTCCATTTTTCTCAAATAATCTTATTTTCTATTTAACGCAGATTTTTTTTTGTAGTTGTGTGATTGGCTTTTTAGTCTGTATGTAGTTTTACTTTCCCCTACAACAAGAAAATTCACAATAGAATTTAAACTGAATGCACATAATAACATCTGGAAGAAAACATTTAATCTCAAAATACACCTGACAAGATTATGTGCCACATAAGTGGACCTTTGCAAGCATGGAGGAAGAGAGGAAGCATTAAGACATTGCCAGGATATAGAAAACTTTCAAAGGAAGATTTTATAGCTACTCTGTAGCTTTCAGAGTTATGATCTACGCCCTCCCTGCCTGAAAGTTAGTCCAATCCTGCATCACTTGTAGCACAAAACACAAAATGCTTTTCCCCTGTGTAGTTGCACCTCTGTGATTCGGTTGGTGCACCTTGGGTGACAAGTGCTTGCACAAGATGGAAACATCTGTTAAGTACAAAGCAAAAAATAATTTTAAAAACACAAACAGCAACAACCAAAAAACCCAACTACCAATAAGAAAAAACCCTCACCAAAGAAAAATCAAAACAAAACAAAAAAGCCCAAAACCAAAACCAAACCCTCACACATACACAACCCCCCCCCCCACCCCCAACTGGCAAAATCAAACCAAATAACAAAAACCAACTAATCTTTTAGTACCAGAGAGGAAACACCACAACCCCAAAACCTCGTCATTGGTAATCAGGCACAGGAGATTAAATTAAAATTTTTTAAAAAATTAAAATCTATGATAAAAATAAAAGGAAAGCTAGTTGTCACAGCAGTCAATGTTTTCGTGGAAGAGTAACCTTACATTTACCCATGTGCACCTCCTAAGTCTACCTGAAGAGCAGTTCACATTGAAAAACCAGTCACATTGAAAAAATAAATATGGACTGTTTGCCTTAAGCTGAGGATGGAAAGACTGAGGACATCTACACAGAGTAAGATCTGCATTCACCTATGAAAAAAACCCCTCATCTTAAGACTACTCCAGAACAAGACAAAAAATGCTGAGATCTCAGTAAGAACACTCAGTGGTATTAGGTTTTAGTTGAATGACAAGAATGCAGCCAAAACAAGTGTGATAAAAATCTTTACAAGTCACCAAGGTCAGCTGGCTCTTCTCTCTTGCCTCCAGATTTTCCAGTTACTCCTTGTACCCTTCATCAGTTAGTTATCTTCCTTCCTTGGGGTTCAGAAAGCATGAGTATCTTTCACTCCAGGAAAATCAGGCTTTGCCACTTATATCCCTCAGCCTCATCAGTCCATCAACATTTTCCATTTTTGTAATCAAGACCTCAGCCACAAAACAATTTTTGTCTGCCCTTTCATAATTTTTAAAATGAACCAAGTCAGGGTCATTCAATTCTAGTTTGTTTCCTGTAACGACCTCTCCATTCAGTCTTCATTATATTGTAAAAATTAAGACTGAAATATCTCTTTTGACTGATAAAGAAATCATTCATCACTGCAGGTCTGTTAACGTGTGCATACTCCTAAACCTGTGACTGTGCAGAGCAAATCCCACAAGACCAAAGTCCTCACTAACATTACAGACATCCAGATATGAGCTAGAGAAATGGGGTCTTCAGCAAATGCACAGTTTTACCCAAGGGAACTTCTTCACCATTTGTCTCAAAATTACTTTGATTTGGATTGTTTAGTGCACAATTCCCAGCTCCTTGCAGTCTCAGTGTCACTCTCTTGTAGGTGGAACCAGAGGCACTCAGATGAGTACCTTACAATCCATTGGGGTTTGCTTTGGGGACTACAACTAGTTTGCTCTTTATCTGAGGCCACAAACACCATTTTGACATAAGAAACTAAAGAAACCAAGGCCACAGAAACACAAAGTTTCAGAACCTCCTCATACACTGATTTGTCTCTACCATCAACACACACATCCTTATGATCAGATTATTCTGATGCTTTCAGGTCAAGAACTGTGACTTGCAGCATACAAAAAACCCGCTTGGTATCCGTCTTCTCTTTCTATTGTCCATGAAAACAGCAGAAAGACAAAAGTTCACTATAGCATATAAATGTCATCATTATCTATCTGAATGTGTTAATTTCTAGTACTCTGAAATTAATGAAATGGTTCTGGTAAACAGTGATTCCAAACAAACATTCTGTCGAAGCATATATCATTATCACTTGATAGGCTTAGAATAAAAGTCATGACAGCATGTTATTATTTGGCAACAAAACACCAAATTCCACTTAAACAACCTCATCCTTTTGTGGATGTATAACTGCAGTTTCAAGTTTTTTAACAGAATCTAGGTTTCACATCTCTTTCCTTGTGGCAAAACAGTCCACCATTTTTAACGCTTTTGGAATCTTTTCTGGAATATCCCGTGCAGCTGGGGAGAACCAGAGAGCAATCAAACACACATATGGGCACTGAGCTCTCTCAGGAACTCGGCTCCCCCCTAACTGTGCTGTTACTGCAAGACGTGTGGCTACAGCTTTTCTCCACAACAAACACGCTGCAGTGAACTCAGGACACGCAGCCTGCAGGATTACACAACGGCACAAAGCCCGGCACTCTTTTAGCACTCGAAAGAAGAATAATAGCACTTCTTTTAAAGTTCATACCCTCAAACAACTGACTGTCGGGGTATTCTAACTGGATGCTGTGAAGAGGCAGACAGCACTCCTGAAATATCCCTTTTAAAGGAGGCAAGTGCTCTGGTGTGACTGTGGCCAGACAGAGCCATTCCATTAGGGCCAGAGGGAACTGGCCCCACCATTTCCAGGTCTGAACTTGGCTCACCCTCCATCATAATCCTTCTTTTTTTGCATTTGGGTTTTTTTTCTATTTTATTCTTTCACATGCTTTTTACCCATGCTACCCTTCATAAAAAACAGTGTCCAAAACTTCTGGCAGTATTATCAAAATAATACCAGTAATGATGCTGTTATGGAATACTACCCCTATTTTACAGTGCAGAGGCTTTTTTTTTACTTCTTCCAGCAGTAAATCCAGATTTATGATAGAATTTAAAACATTTCAGTTCAAATTCCAGCCCTTGGATGTGGGAAGACTAATTTTCAGGGAAATTACTAAATGTTCAAGGAAGCTCTCACACAAAATTGGATTGAGCTTTCGTTTCTATGCTGGCCCTGCTGACCTCAATGTGCACTGCTGCTTGTGTAAACTGGCAGTACACAAATACAGTGTCATTGAAGAAAAAAAACTATTTTATTTCCAAAACATTTTATGTTATTTGAAAGAAATGAGCAGGTTATTTAAAATACAGAACTACTACTGCGTAATATCATTAGAAGCATCCCTTACTGGACCAAACGCCTTTGGGAAATATTACTCAAGATAACAGCTGTTCAAGAATGCAAGTCTTTGCCTGATTTCCAGCATGACACTCAGTGACCTCTCCCTCCCCCACAAACATGCACATAAAAATAAAAATGCTATCAACTTAACTCATAGCCAAAAAAACACCAGCACATTAAGAACATAAGATATGACAAAATAAATCACAGAGGAAAACAAAACATTTTTCATACACCAACTGCCTCAACTTGAGGACAGAATTTTCTTGGTTCATTTACTTTCCAGAAGAGCTGCAGGCATGCAGCTTCTATATCCTCATACAAAAATACCATGCCATGAATTTTGCTGACCCTTACCTCTCCAAATAAATGGTGCTTATGTCTTTAGGGTATCATGTAACTCTGCTCTTCAATGTTGGATTCTCTCTTTTTGTAGCACTTATTAACAGCACAGCTCCCTAAAGCAAGCTTGCTGGAAATAAATAAAATGTAAACTTGCTAAGAGTCCAATGCAAAAATTAATAGGAAAGCCCTTTTGAATAAATAAGATTACCATTTGAAAGGACTCAAATAGAGACCGAGCCCTGATGCTAGACACAAAGGATGAATTAGGGAAAAACCATGTCTGAAATTGCTCTACACTGCTGATAAAAAGGCATTTTTATTAAAAAGCTGAACTGTGGAATCATAGAATCATTTTGATTCAAAAGGATGTGAGAACATCGATAAAGGTACTGAACGGGACTAGACCCAACACTGAGCCCTGGGGAACATCACCTGTGACCAGACACCACAAGCCACAGTTAACTCCCTTTTCCCACTGCTCTCTGGGCCAGACTATCCAGCCAGTTTTCTACTCACCAAAGAGTGCATCTGCCCAAGCCATGGCCTGCCAATTTATCCAGGAAAGAACTGTGGGACATGTTAAAAGCTTTACTGAAGTCCTGGAAGACAACATTCACAGCCTCTTCCTCTTCCACCAAGCAGGTCACCTTGTCAGAGGAGAAGAGGCTGGTCAGGCAGGACCAGCCTTTCATGAACCCCTGCCTGATGCCCTGGTTGTGCTGCATGTGCCACGTGATGGCACTCAGGACAGTCTGCTCCATGACCTGCCCCAGGCACCAAGGTCAGGCTGACAGGCCTGTAGCTCCCCAGATCCTCCTTCTGGCCACTCCTGTAGCTCAGTGGCACATTTGCCAACCTCCCCAGTGTACCAGTAGTGCTGATAAAGGATGGAAAGTGTCTCGATGAGCAATTCCGTGAGTTCCCTCAGTACCTTTGGGTGAACCTCTCTGGCCTGAAAACTTGAGTCTTACTGCTCAACAATCATTTTCCCTTGGATTATGGGAGCTTCATTCTGCTCCCTCTCTTCAGGTACTGGAGAACAACTGGTCTTACGTGGCAAAGAAGGCATTACATAGCTCAACCTTTTCCTCATCCTCTGTCACCATATATCTTCCCCACACCCAATAAAGGATGGAGTTTGTCTTTAGCCCTCCTTTTGTTGTTAATGTATTTATAAAAATACTTTTACTGTCTTTTATGGCAGTAGACAGATTGAGTTCCAGTTGGCCTTTGGCCCTTCAAATTTTCTCCCTGCGTGACCTCATGACATTCCTATAATCCTCCTGAGCTGCTTACCCCTTCTTCCAAAGGTGATAAAACCACCTTTTTTTATCCTCTGAGCTCCAGCCAAAGCTCCCTGTTCAGCATGGCTGGTCTCCTTTCACCAGCTCATTCTTTGGCACACAGGGACAGCCTGTTCCTGTGCCTTTAGGATTTCCTTACTGAAAAACATCCAGCCTTCCTGACTTCCTCACCCTTCAGGACTGCCTCCCAAGTAATTTTGTTGGGAACAGTTTGGAAGTCCAAAATAATAGCTCTGCTGACCCCCTTCCTTACTTCTCTTACTTCACTTCCTACAAAGGGAAGAGGACGGATAGTAAAGGTTCTGCAATGTGAACTGATTTAGAGTTCTTGAACCAAAACTCCAGAAGAAGTTCATAAAGCTTGATAAATGGGCAAGAATGAGACAGACAAAATTTACCGTGGTCAGGTAGAACATAATAAATCTTTCTGGATACCAAAAAGAATCACTTAGACTGTTCATATATACAGAAAGACTCTAAACTAGTTGGAACCTCTCAGGGGAACTATACAGCATCATAACTGTGTAACTGCACCACAAAAAGGAAGAAATTAGATTAGTTTAGTCCTAAACACACAAACAGCCCAGTTAACTTTTTAGTACCTGTGATTCCACAAGATACACATATTTGATAAGGGCTCCAATTTACAGTGGTATTTCTACAACCTCTCAGAGTCAATTTATAATTTTTAATGGCTTTTGCATTTTTTTGTTATTGTAACTGTATATCTTTTTAATTTCCTGGCCAGAATGCCATACCCTGTCCAGACAACTGCCTGATAAAAATCCAAGGGTATTACGCCTGTATTTGACATTGACGCATTTATCAAGCTTTTATCTCACAAAAAATAGGTATCACATCAGACTGACAAGATATATTTTCTATAGTCACAGACTCACTTGCATGCAACTACATCATCATCCTTTAAACTTTTATTGATCCAAATTCATGTCAGGCACACCATTACTTAGCCAAGGCAAATACCAGGCTGACAGGCCTAAAATTATTTGAGTCATTTTGTTCAGTCCTTTAAAATACTGGCAAGGGATTGTCTTCCAGCCCATCTTCTGAAACTTATCTGACATTCTGGGAAAAAAATATTAACACCAACAACCTATACAGCAGTTGGGCCATCTCTCCTTAAACTCTGAAAAGAAAAAGCTTCAGCCTTGACTTTTAAAATTCTACCTCTAGAGACTGAAAAAATGCTGGTATGGAAAAGAGAATCTCATTCCTTTATGATACTTCTGCTTTTTCACCAAAATGCAAAATAGAAAATGCTACTAACACAGAAATTGCCTTCCCAGGGTTTTGCCAATAGATACATTTAAGATGTTTTAGTATTTACAGTGCATAGTCTCTTGTATTTTTCTGAGAGTAAACTCACCCTCAGTATCTTTTCCTGTCCCTCTTAATTGGAGCTGATCATTCTGGGCTGTGGTAGCTCTGCAGCCAGTGCCTTATGTTTTACTTCAGAGGAATGGAAAGGATTTCCCACCTATTGGATACCCCTTAAAACCTCTTATTTCCAACTTGTTAATGACTTAGAAACAGGTAATGCAGTTTTAAATATAAAATGCCCCTTTCACTCCTACTTCCTGAATTCTTCCTGAATAAACTCTAACCACAGACACTGATATTGGCATCACAACTTTTTCTGTAAAGTTTCATACTGAAACATTTTGTTGCACTGTGGCTTAAAGGAGAGCATTTTATTCTTTGATCCAGACTCAAAGGGACTTGGCCAACCTAACCAAGGCGAGGAGGGCAGAGATATTGTCAGCAGCTTCTTGCATTCATTCGTCTGTCTTCCTGCTGCTCAGAAAGATTACAACATTCCCACGTGCACAGAAGTCAGGCTCTTCTCCTCCTACTGTTAAATCACATTTTTCCTGTTGCTCTCACAGGGTGGCTCTGTAACAGCGCACAGGAATCATCAAGACAGACAAGACAATTTTTCAAATAACATTTCACAAACACTGCTATATTCTCATTATAAAAAGGAATTGATGCTTTAAAATAAATCCTGAACAGAGGAACACGTTCCTTAATACAACTAGAGAGTCATTGTGATATATAATGACCACAAATCCCTTCACAATACCCGTTTCCCTTTCCATTTATAAAATATTAGTTAAATAATATGTGGCTTTAAAATTGTAGATTTATCTGATAAAACAGTCTATGCACTTGACAGAACACAAAATATAAAAACTCTCAAGAATAGAACTTTAATATATTTTATTAAAGTAGCAGCATTTTTGCTACAGATGGAAAGTACTGCAGGTTATATTAAAGTCAACAGCCCACCAGACTTCACCAGTAATTACAAAACACACCCACCTCTTGTGCATTTGTAATTCCAAGTGGCATCACTGTTTAGCTGGAAATCAAGAGGCAGCAATTCTCCCTATTTCAGAACCTTGCAGACGTTTTGTGAACTCATTTAACCTAAAGCAAAATCTGCAGCCCAGCTAAGAATAACAACAAAAGGAAACCCCTTACCGGATATTCTTGAACCTGATTAAACTGAAGCAGCACTGCAGGACACAAAAAGCCACCCTCATCTGCCTTGAGTTCTCAGTCAATCAGCTTCAGAAGTGATTTTCTCTCACAAGGAAGGCCATCATGTGTGAAAGGTTAAGAATTCCTGGTTAAGTGTGCTGTGCAGGACTGTGTGTTCTACCCACAAGCGATACTTACACATCAGCAAATATCAGAAATGTTGGAGTTTGGAAAGATCTGCAAAGATTTTGCAATTCTGACTTGAACACTCTCTCTGGCCAACACACCACCCCTGGACACAGAACTCTTGGGAGCTGGAGCTCACGTTCCCAGTCCACTGATGCACAAGGGGTTAAACATTTACTTCTTTGCCCAGACTCTCTGACATCCACACTAAATAAAAGCTACATCCTCTTAATGGAGGTGGTCTCTGCATAGCATGGCTGCCCTGCTATTACCATTTCAAATAACAATGGCAATTCAAGTCAATCACTTCCAAATACTCAAAACACATTTAACTGCTGCAGACAGAAAAAAAGAGACCAGTATATGATTTTCCACCTACTTCAATATACTGGGTTATATCATCTTCTGTAGCAAATTTCACCTCAAAAATATCTGAGTGTCCCAAAGTACAAAGCAGCACTTCATTCCCAACTACTTGGCCAAAAAAGCCCACCTGCCTTTCCAACAGAGTGCTGAAACACTGTGGTACTTAATGGATAGGGGAGAGTTTGGTTACCCATAATACCTTTAGAATCATACAACCTGAAAAATATTTGGATTAACTAGCTTTTAATTCAAACGTTATATTATCCAAGAAAATACTTTTTACCTGTGAGGGAATTTCTGCTACATTTCGTGTCTTTTTGAATCCTTACATCTTTGTCTTATTTGCACACAGCATGCAACCATTTTTCTTACTATATGCCTGAAAAAGCTTTGTTTGGGTTTTTTTTTACAAGCTCACACCTCTCCAGTTGCTCAGAGTGTTTCACAGGACTACTGCTGGAGATGGAAACAATTCATTTCTGAGCCCAGAGGATCAAAACATTCCGTAATTCAACTGCTGAGCATCATTTGTCATACATGTCGGATGATTCTGGCCATTCATCCATTGCTGAATTCTTCACATCACTTGTGTGAGGTGAAGTAAACCATCTGCAAATGTCACATCCACTCTTTTCCTTTTCCTATTCATCCTCCCTTTTTTTCACCTCTGCACTCTCCTATTTTCTTTTCTTTCTGCGTGCACATAAAGGACATGCTACATTCACTCACAAGTTAAAGAACAACTGAGCTAAGTTATTGGGGAAGAAGAGCTAATAGATGAGCAGAGGGGGTGAAGATGCTTCAAATCACCTGTGAGTGAAAACAAGGCAGTAAAATATTCTGTAGATTTTGCTGGTGGCCTTTACTCTGTAGTCTGCCAGGGTAAAATGATCTCCTAAAACAGAAAGGGAACAGGGACTGAAAGTAAAGGGGAGTGTAAACTTTCTCTTTTATCCTCCTGCCTTGGAAAATTATCAGGCTTTCGAACATTTCCCATATAATGTTTCCCCCATTTTTCCTACCCTCAATTCCTCACCAAAGAGTGACCAACCTTGTATACAAGAGAGAACAGACTACTACTGCTAATTTACCCATACGGAACATATTTAGTATAACCCTACATTTATCATTATTAGGAATAAGCCCATACTTAGAAAAAACATTTCTATTTTGGACCTTCCTGAGAACAGAAGGCACTGCTAATTTTAAAACAAACAGAAATAAGAACAAGCTCAAAATTATGCTGCACCTTTAAAAATAATAATTTCATTATAAGACTATGATGTACAGAGTGCAAAAATTTTGCTTCTTAAAATAATTTTTAAAAGAATGATTTTTCACATGCTTTTTTTATGCAGGCTCCATCTTGATTAAAAAGAAGGTAACAAACATCAAAAGCTAAATTGTTGATGAGACTGCCTGAAGAAAAAAAGGTTCTTTCAGGTCAGGATGAAGGGCAGTAACATTCACCTCAGCCTCAGCAATTAAGAAAATTGTTTCCATCTCTACAGCCATCAGTCTCTTGAAAACTGAAGGAAAAATCTATTCAACACAAACATGAATGAAATGTTGACCAGACAGAAAAAAGGACTAAAAATATGCTTTGATAACAAAGGACTCTTTTGGAGGGGGAAAAAATGAGTAGCTAGGCAATCCATTAAAATTATTTCCCTGGCTTCCATTCAGATGCTGTCCAAGCACAGCTTCATTGTTTGGCATGTCACTCACATCTCCTCACGTCACCTTCATTCTCTCACCCAGATAACCTCAGATAAAAATATACAGAGCCCTATTCTAGGATTCAGCAATATTAAACCAGTAGCCAGCAGCAAAAACTGGGGCTCTCTCGATTCATAAAGAATTTTTAAAGCCCTTGTGAACTACAGAGCTCAGGGAGGAGGGTGAAAGCTTTCATCAAACTGAGGCACAGGACTCTGTCAAGTTCACCTGCAAAGCAGGAGGTGTTTGTCATCCGTGGTGAGAGGGACATCCCAGTCACTGCATCTGCACATTCCCACAGGAAGGTGGTGCAGCTGAGGGAAGAGAATGCTGAATATGATATCCATTTCATCAGTCAAATAAAATTTAGATTAATTACAGAAAATTATTTCCTATTTCACTTCCACATCAAGGGGACTTTTTTTGCTTCTCAGGCCTCTTCAAAGCACAGTATTGGTATCTTTCAATGATCTGCCACTAAAACACCACCAGCACAGAACAGGACTGCACACACACCTAAATCTTCTACAGAATACATAAGTGTATATATATATTTATGGATGGAAAGAAAAAGAAATTTATCTAAGTGAAATTGCAGAAGGTGATTCTGGTTGATTGTCACCCCCAC